>CAKAOH010036376.1:0-88793 GCA_916701665.1 Sebastiscus tertius | reverse complement strand
ATGTCATCGACATAAAGAAAAACAAGGATCATCCAGACTTCCGCTCTGATTAAAATCCTTAATTTGAAATATGTAAACAATCATATATTGTGTTTTGAGGGAAAACTGGCATAATGGAGTTTCATATTGACTTCCAAACTAGCAGGTTTTCCCCTGATTCCTCTGAAGCATCACAGCATTGACAGCTTACACAGCGACTAGACTGAGTTCAAACACTCGCATCTGTGCAGATTATGGTACTCCACATCGGAAATCGTGACTGTAAGCAGCTGCCAATCCGGTTGGAGAAGAGACTCATCTACCTCCACAAAGCCACAATACTGTCCATCAGGAGAAGGGAATCTGGGGACAGACTGGACTGAGCAGGCAGGGAAAGAGAAAAGCCAGGCGACATTCTTTTCCCACCGTTTCACCGAGAAGGATGAGCTTACATTTTATGTGAAGTTTATTTCTCTTCATAATGGTTTAAACGTGTCAAATAATTCTCCACACTGTCAGGAATGGTCTCGGGTGGAGAAAGATATTTTTAATTTAATATCTGTTCTTTTTTTTGGTCTAAAAACAGACACATTTAAAGATATTAACTTTGAAAAATCACCCTCTTAGAAACTACCATGTGTAATTTGTCTGTGATTGTAGAATGTAAAAACCTGGGTCCAGTTTTAAACTTGGTGAAAGAGGCTTATGCTGTCCTTATAAGTTATATAACCCTTGTATTTTTCTTCCAATACATCAATACCGAGTGTAAGACAACTGTGTCTGTCTAGAAGGAACCAAAAAAACAACGTTTTTATTAGAATTTTGATTATTATTATAGCTCCAGGAAGACAAATCATACTTTCAATCATGAAGATAATCTCATAATTGTGCATTTATATTGCAGACAATGATTTATTTTTTTTAAATTTTGCCTGAACTAAACGTATAAGAACTGTTTTTGGTATTCTGAATGGATGATATACTACATTAAGTAATATCTTTTATGTAAAAATCCTAAATAGATTCAGTATTATGGTTATTATAGGCAGGCAATTACAATCAGTCACTTCCTGTTTTGCCGTTTTTCAAGACCGCTAATTTTTTGGTTAGATGTGGCTTACTGGATTTGACTTGCGATATTATGAAACGAGATTTGTACGAGCGCTTCTCCTTGTCGTTAACATGTTGTTTATTTTACCATCGTTTGGGATGGAATCAGCTGCTTAGTGGTCAAATGTTATATTAATAACTTTGTTATAACTTTAACGCTACCAAACGTTACCTTCGACAAACAACATTGACAACATGGTCTTAGTGACGTCAATGGTACCTGCGACCTTGGTGGTAAAATAATTATGTGAAATAAACGGAAAAAAGGACATGTATCTCCAACTGCATATTATTTTAAGTTTCTTTGTAGTAGCAATACAAATGCTTATATTCAGGCATTTAGAAATTCTGGTCAAAAAGCAGGTTCACACCTTTTAATTGCGTACACAGCCAGGAAAGTTGAGTCCTTGGCCCCAAGCACTCTATCTCCTGATGAGCACCACAAGCAAGCATTTTAACACACACTGTGCATACAATATCAACAAGTCTGAATTGATATAGCAGTTATTTTTAGTTTCATAAAGATTCATCTAGTAGTTAAGATATTTCAGTTTGGACTAAAGTGGTGGACAGTATCTTCCTGACTGTTCGCTGTACAATGAGAACATCACACTGTATCCACTCCATAGGTCATTTTAGCATGCTTGTATAAAAGGAGGACAGTCTCCATAAGATCATGGGGGGAAAAAACTAAAACTCTCAGCTGGATCACATCCTAAAATGGGCTGAAAAGTTAAAGAGCCCCTTATGACAAAAAAACCTTTCTCTCTGACACACACTCACACAATTTCTCCTCCATTTCTGTGATAATGTGACAGCTGAGGTCGGCGATAAAGGGGAAGCAGAGGGGAGATAACTTTGAGAGGACGGCAGAGAGACCGTACAGTACATACAGAGCATGTGTGTGGGAGAAAGAGCAGTACTACTGTATGTGTGTTCTGTGCGAGCGTCAGATTAATGTTCTACTGTAAGAAAACCTCATTGTTGTAGTTCACTGCAGTGGTTAAGGTCAGTCAAGTCATTAGCTAACCAGAGCAGATCCCTTAGGTTAGGTTAGGTATCCCAGCTGTGTATTTTAGGTGGATGCTAAACACTAGAATAACCTAATTTTCCCGTATTAGATAAAGCTTTTGGTAAATTGCCTTAATAGTAATAGTGACAGGAAATATGACATCTGGCCAGATTAGGACTGGGAATACCACATCACCACATTACATCACATCGTGTATGTTTAAAAATCTGTAACAAAAAAAAAAAAAAGTGTAGTGCTACATTTGCATTTCAAGGTTTTCATTATTGCGGAGGCGGGATATTAATAGACCTTTAAGAGAGAAATCTTTAGAGACTTTCATGCATACTTGCCCACCCTTCAGATTTTCCCGGGAGACTTTTTCATTGCCCTCTCTTGGTTTCCTCCCAGGGTGACAATTCTCCCGTATTTCTCCCAATTCATGACAAATGTTCACGCCTTTTTTTTCCTTTTTCATTATCTTAACCCGTTTCTGGCACTGTACAGCGTGTATAAGCTCTACTGTTTCCACTCGGACAGCAATACAGCTAGCGATATTTTGAAAAAACAATTGCAATATGATCTGCGATATTGGAATGAATGATAATTTTTACCTCAATATTCTCATTTTCTTTGAAAAGCATAATAAAATTATTATGTTGCGTTCATATTTTAAAGCAGCATATCAGGAAATATGAAAACGGGCAGTAAAAAAAACACATAAAGCTGAATTGTAATTTTTAGGGTTTAAATACACATCATACATTAAACTTTACATTGAATCATAAATAAACTGGACAGTAAAATACCAAACAGATTAATGATGAAATTTGTGGTTTCGAAAATGCAAATGACATATTAGGTCCGGTGTGTTGAGTGTCATCAGAAATGGATGTTGAAAGTAGGGCTGCACGATTGCGATATTAGAAGAAATTAGAATTTTTACATAATTATTCTCATTTTCATTGAAAAACATAATAAAATAATTATGGGTGACTTTTGCTGGGATCTGTGCCAAACAAAGATGTTTTCTTGAGTCTGTAGAATATTATGTGTAGGCCAGGATATCTCTGAAGCACCACAATATTTCATTTAAAATGGTATTTTTAGACATATTTTGCCTCCAACAAATATTGCGCCTCCTGCGATTTGAACATTGCAATGGGCCACATTGCGATGTTGATAGAATTTCGATTAATTGTGCAACCCTAAATACAGCTACGCCAGATGTCCTTTCCTGGAGGAGGAAAGCTGCTCACAACCTCGCGACACAACACAGTTTGAGTTGTGCTCGCACATCACAGAGCCCAAAGTCGATGCAGGGAAAAGCTTGTCGTTTGTGTGGTGCAAGCCACTGGAAGGAAATTAGTTTATGCCAGAGATTTACGCAAGTTCATGCCGGAGGGGCGAATTCTTACATATTCTTTCCTGACAGCAAGTATTTAACATAAAAATGCTGTTACAGTGTATTTATTATTTTGATATTTTCATTCTTTAAAAATCACCAGAACGCCGGAAACGAATGTCTCTGAAAAAGAGACAACAGGGACGACCTCCAGATCACTCCCTTTAGTTTTGAAATCTTCAGTATTTTGGGGAGGTCTCAAGGTTGGCATGTATGCTTTGAGGTAATGTGTTTTATTATGTGATCAGACAGCAAAGTAATTTTTATTTCCTTACTTTGCAAGAGAGTCAGGAGTGGTGAGGCACATTTACCCCCTCCACTAAACAATGTCCTGATGGAAACCGTGCATTAAACCCTCACTAATAAGGGGTTTTCAGTAAAACTTTCATAAAGTTAGATAGAATCAGGCACTTATCTAAGCCCCCAACAATGTCTTTTTAATGACGTTTCACCCATTAAACTTCAAAGATGCCTTGAAAAGGAGTTTTTACTGACTTGTACGGTTTTTGTAAGAACCTAAATTCCCTCTTCTGTCTTTTGAGTGCGTCCCACAGCTCCCCCTTTCTCATCTTTCCTCCCTCTCTACCTGTCTCTCGCCTTGTCAATCACCTTTTATCTCACTGCCTGTGTCAATCTACTCCATCTCTGTTCTCACATCCTGGTCCACTCGTCGTCCTCTTCTCGTCTCCTTTCTCACTCTCAGCCATCCTGCACTTTTATCTCCGTCCCCGCTCTTGTCTTGCCCTCTACCTTTTATATGTACTCCTCCCCTCTCTGCGTCTTAGTTTAGGTGATGAGTTCAATAAACGAGTAGACATGGCGGGCGGGGGGGTGTTTTTCCCAAAGTTCACAAACCCTGATCCAGCGTTTTAGCAAGCTGCATGGTTTTAATTCCTTTTGAGTAAGTGTCTCTTCCTGTTCCAGCTCTCTGCCTCTCTACTTCTGTGCTTCATGGTGTAAAGAAGTGCAACTTAGGTCCATTACATACTCTATGCAAGAAAGAACTGTAGCGTTTAAATGCATCAGAGAACAGAGAGCGTAAGAGAAAAAGAAAATGGCAAGAAGGAGAAAAGAGAGGTGGTAGGGATTACAAGGCAGAGTCAGAGAGAGAAGGACAAAGGGAGGAGGGACGGACACCTGAGGGAAGGAGAGGAAGAGATGGAGCAACTTAGAAAGACAGACAAATCATTATATTCATACCCTGGCCGTGAGGTATAGACGGTAAACGGAGGTAGTGAAGGTGAAATTGTAACTGAGGGTGATACAAAATTCAATTATCTCTCTTAGTTCAGTTCATTATCTTGGTTCAGGTGATCTAACGTTCCCATTATGTTGTCGTTGGAAAACGGTGCCACTCTGTTGGCTTCATCTCTTTCTCTCTTGTGTCTTTTTTTTTTTTTTTCCCCTGACAGATTATTGGGCATCAAAAGAAAAAAGACAAGAGTTTGGTCAAAACGCCAGCTATCTGCACCTGCTGATGAAGATCAAGCAATATGATGATGATGATGATGATGATAAAAGCACCATATCGGCTAATAAATAGACTTTTTGATGAGTTTTTGAACATATTTACGAAGACCTTAAAGCACCCCGAAAAAATGGTAAGTTGAACATTTCTAAACATCTGCCTGAACACCTGCTGAGGAAGATCGTTTGATATTATCCAAAGCTCCAAAAACAGCTACTAAATGAATCTTGTGGCAAGTTTTCTCCAATTCCTAACATAATATGTGTCTCTTATGTGTATTAACAGTCTTTTCTGTTTCTATTGAGCTGGCTGCAGCTTTCTCAATCACACATCTGTTTGTCTTTTTAGCCGTTAGCGGCGTGGATTTAGGAATGCTAATATCGACCCGTCAGTTGAGTCAGTTGCCTGTACCTGCCGCACCAGGGCTTATTAGCAAAATGCGAACATGCTTTTCATTATCCAGGCAAAACCAAAATGAACCCCTGTTCCTCTTTCAGCTCTCTGCTTCTCATTCAATCTGGAAGTCTTAACTGTTGACCACTGGGCAGCTCCACTGGGGCAGCTGGAGTGCTTTGCTCTAGTGGATCAAAATTGTTCTTGTTGAAGAAAGTCCATGTCCTCTCCAGCTCTCAGTTTTTAAGTGGTGACTTTATGATGACTGAGGCCCAAAAAGGAACCCAATATTAGGGCTGCACGATACAAAAGGAAAACTCCCACGGTTCTTATTTTTCATGAACCCAGTGTTTCCCATTAATTAGGCTACCTACAATCGAGGAGGGCCCGCCGCAATTTCAAAATGAACCATAAGTATTTTCACACTTCAACGGATGGGGGGATTCAGGGACGGCCAGTCGGTGTTGTAGGATCCCCTCTTGGGACATCTCCCTAACGCTGGCTTGGCCTAAACGGGCGCATTTCCTCCACAGCAGCGCGCCGCTAGGTCAGCTTGAAAAGGCCAGGGGTGAGAGTGGTTCGCGGCTGTGGTCGTGAGTGTTACAGCACCCCTCGCTCCGGGCCTCATCGCATCCCGGAGCCGTGGACTTGCACGCTGTGCCCTCTCTCCCTGCGGGGAGGGACGGGGCTCAACCGGGGCGGACTGTCCTCAGTTTGTCAGGGGGTCTGCGGCAATGTCAATAACTCACCTGACCCCGACCTGAAACACGGATCCTGTCTCGATTGATTGTGGGTGTGACTTCTTTGCCGTGATACCATTCACTTTACCGCACCGTTGTGACGAAAAGAGAGCTGAGCCGGAAGACAAAGCTCTCGATCTACAGGTCAATCTTCGTTCCTACTCTCACCTATGGTCATGAGGGCTGGGTCATGACCGAAAGAACTAGATCGCGGGTAGGGGCGGAGAGTGGCTGGCGTCTCCCTAAGAGAAAGGGTGGGAAGCTCAGTCATCCGTGAGGGACTCGGAGTAGAGCCGCTGCTCCTTTGCGTCGAAAGAAGACAGCTGAGGTGGTTCGGGCATCTAGTAAGGATGCCCCCTGGGCGCCTCCCCCTTGGGAGGTGTTCCAGGCACGACCAGCTGGGAGGAGACCACGAGGAAGACCCAGGACTAGGTGGAGGGATTATATCTCCACACTGGCCTGGGAACACCTCGGGATCCCCCCAAGTCAGAGCTGGTTAATGTGGTCCGGGAAAGGGAAGTTTGGGGTCTCCTGCTGGAGCTGTTGCCCCCGCGACCCGACCCCGGATAAGCGGTTGAAGATAGATGGATGGATGGATGGACCATTCATATCTATACAACCAATGTGTTGAATAAATTGTTTACTAGAGCAAAGTTCTTCATACAGTAGATCTAGCCTCCTAATTTTGCTCTCAAAATTCACCATATTGACACATTTAACTCTCTAGCATTTAAAATATACAGTATTTTCTTCATATCACAATATATATTGCAGGAAAACAAAAACAAAAAAGTCCTATATGGTGCCTACCCCCTATCTCTATGGACAAAAAAACAGGGACATAATGAATTATATAGAGTGCAGGCTCAAAGACTTGAAAACCACCAGACCCCAGGATTGCTTGAGGACACTTCAGCACGGCGAATAACTTCTATTAACTGAGCTTGAACCCAAGCCTTCCAGTTAAAGATCAATCTCTTTCCCTTACTAGGCCACACCACCGCCACAACACGGAAATCCTTTTTTACGAGTATAATTTCATAAAATAACACCTCCATTACTTTGGTTGTCTCCCTCTATAATGAAGTTATTGTTGTATGAGTGAGAGAGGCCCAGTCCAACTACGCTGCAAGGTCAGTGCTTATTGATTTACCATTCATCTGTTGTTGAGGTCATTACCGGCATGGTAGCTGTGATGATAATCTTGATTATGGATGGATAGTTCCGAGTGGTGTTATGAAGGAAGGGAGAACAGGGAGAGGGAGGAAAAGGAAAGTGTGAATGTGAGGAGCAGAGAAACAATGAGAGGAGGCAGATAAGGAGAAAGGAAAAAAAAAACATGAATGAATGCATGAGTTAATTTAAGAAATTCTCAAGCCAATATTTTCCTTTGACATTCGGCAAAGTCATGGGAGAAAATTGAAAGAAGCCAAAAGGAATGACTAATAAAAAAAGAGAGAAAACACAGCAAAAAGGAAAAGAGGAAAAGGATGTTTTTTTTAATGTTGAACTTTGTTAAAAGAAATATTCTTTCACACATTCATGATTATTAGACTTAATGGTTTGAGACACATAGAGAAACAATGCCTCATATTCTCCCTATGATAAAAAAAATATCTATTTCCATCTCTGGTCATTTCCATTTCTGACCAAGTTTGTTCACCAAACACCATAATTGAAAACTAATTAATTGATATGGGGGGAGAAAAAAAAAAACTAATGAAATATTTCTGCTGTCTGAATTGTCTCTATCCAGCGCTGAAGTTCTCCAGGGTCTCCTCTCTCTATCAGCGCCGGATGCTTTTCAATTAGTACCTCTATTAAAATGCCTCCGAGCAATTAATGAGCTTGTTAGATTTAGTAATCATATAATCAGCGCATGGATAAGATATCAGACTTTGAATTTCAACTAGGACACATCAGACAAACAAATCAACAGCTGAGGTCATTAGGTAGGTGTGTCGACGTGGAAGACTGAGCATCCTGGGGAGCTTATGAAAGTAGGATGGTTAGTTGATAATGAGTTGGTTGAAAACATTATTTCATTCTAACATAACCTTGATTGACTAGCTTACATACTTAGATGTTAGATTTGTGCTTTATTATTTCTATTTTAAACAGCATGTTCACTTGTGACATTACAAGAGAACTGGCTTTCAGGATGAGAACTAACCAATGTGTTTGGCAAATGCAGCGTTGTCTTGGATATCAAGTTTATCCGGGGTGTAAATTGGGGTTAGTGCTACACAGTTGATGTATTATCATGAAATTGGGCTTTTTTTCTCCTCTGCCTTGGAAGAAACATCTTATAACTCTGAGTAATAATCTAGTTAACTGGACATGCTAACATTTCCAGCTTAAAACAGATAAACCTCAGACTGTATATAAAGATGGACGACATGACAGCTCCCTAAAAGTGAAGCCAAAATATCTTGATTGCCCCCTGGTGGCTGGCTGCAGTATAGGTCATAAAGCCCACCTCCCTCCATGTTAGCGGATGGGACATAAGCCAAATTAAAAAGTCAATGTCAAATACATTTTTCCCCCAAACACGATTTCTGTCATTTTAGGTTGTTCTTATCACGCGGATTTATGTTCAAGTGTTAATTTCTCTGATAAGTTTGGTTTTAATTAGTTATTTGATGTTGTTAAAAGGGGGTGTGGCATCATGATTGACAGCTGTGATTCCCTCTTGCTATTATGATGCGGCAGTGCTTGGCTTGCGATTGGTTTCAGGACCTCGATGCTGCAGCTCCATCGCCCAATCACTACCGCGCAGACTCTGGTTCCAGCTTTAGCAATACACACCTACTAGACCTCTAAGGTCACTGGGTAAAAAATCTATTAGTAGTACCCAAGGTCAGAAGGAAACATGGTGAGGCTGCTTTTAGCTACTACGCTGCTCAACTGTGGAACAAACTTCCAGATGAGATCAAAGATGCACCAACAGTGGCCACTTTTAAATCTAGACTCAAGACCAAACTGTTCTCAGACGCTTTTTTTTAATTAATCAAATGCACTTTACTGTCTTTTGATTGTTTTTATTATCCTTTTAATTTTTGTTTTTTTAAATTATACTTTTATATTCTTTTTATTCATTTTTATCTTATGCACTTTGTGCTCTTTTATCTTGCTTTTATATGTGTAAAGCACTTTGAATTGCCTTTGTGTATGAAATGTGCTATATAAATAAACTTGCCTTGCCAAATGCCATCAAAAGCGCAAGATGGTAGCGCCAGTATCCGGGATGTTTTGACTTCATTTCTGTACAGTGGGAGGAAGTGGAGACGCATCATCCATCTATATATACACAGTCTATGAGATAAACTCACCGTTTAATCCATTCCTTACACTTTTGCTCTTTCATTTGTTTTTGAAAAAGTTACACTACAGAGCTTTTTAATTAATCAATCAATTGTGTCAGTTTTACATTAAATTTGATTTAGGTGTAACTGCCAGTGATCATGGCTTTGCAGGTATCGCATGTTGCCACAGGTTTGTCGACACAGGGATGTAATTAGATGTAATTACAGTCTGAATGGCAATGTAAACAAGGTTTAACTACAATCCCCACACACACTAAGACTTCAGAAAACCAATGTTTGACAGGCCTGTCGTGTCTAGTTAGACAGCAATGAGTGGACAATTGCTGTTTGGAGGAGGGGGGTCAGCAAACGGTCAATTAGGGAGGGTATTGAATGAGTGAATGAACCATTCTAGCAGAATTTTAATCAATCTACACTGTCAACTTTGAGGGACGGAAAAAAAAAACAAATGTTTTCGAATGGGGTCAGACGGATTTGAGTGGGCCGCTTAAATAAATTCTATATGGAAGTAATTACACAGATAGAGCCGGGTCCATATGTTTCACAATGCTCATTAAAAAAGTGCTGACTGCCAATATCACTCAGCTCTACTGAGTGTGTAATAGTGGAGACAGAGTTATTTAAAGTGGGAAAAAGTCACAACAGAGAAAGAAAAGGCAACCAGAGAAATGTCCTTTGCGAGAAAATAATCTTTGAAGCGATCTCCGTCCCGCTCGCCCTACTATGAGGACGCATCAACAACAACAAAACATCAATGATAGAACATCATGAAATATTAAAAAAAAATTGAATATCTAACTTTTATCCATTTCTAATTACCCCTGAGAGGTTGGTACATACGTATGCTCAAACTGCATGCATGCTGCGTTGTATACGACACGTTTATCGAGCATCAATGTGGAGCATGAGGCAAAAACAGTTCTCCCCAAGGCAAGAGGGGAAGTGAATGATGTTCAGCAAATCAGAAATGATGCTCTCCTCTTTGGTTAAGTTAGTGTGAGTGTGTTTGTGAGTGAAAGAGAGACAGTGAGAAAGAGTAAATGTGTTTGTGAGAGGGATGAAGATGGCCACAGTGGAAAGTGTGTGTGTGTTTGCGTTTTTTTTATTTGTTATGCCTTTAGAGACTTCGGAAAGCAATAAGAAATATTTAAAAACTTGAATTTTGCAAATAGAAGCAGAAAGGAAGCGGCAGGAGGCGAGTAATAACTGTGCAGCACAGTTGGAATGAGCAAAAGGATCCAACAACCCGGTGTCCGTGCAGCAGGATATGGCTTGATCAGGGTACACGCAGAAAAACGCAGATACACAAATGCAAACTCAGCTGCACACCTCAAATCTAAGGCTAAAATTCCCTAAGCAGGGTATTTTGTACAGTTGTCTCGTCTACTGTATAAGGACTCAGATAGCCAGGGGACCGTATCTCAAAAAGTACCTGATTCTGCATCTATTCTGTATTAACAACAACATGTTTTGAGCTTTTTCACAGCTGTATAGAATAGAAGAAGTAATTGTCAGAGACACACACACACACACACACAACACTGCTCAGTGATGCAGCCCCAACAAATATCAGGCCAAGATCATGTTGAGTGAGTGGTTCACTCTACGGTGAGAGCAGATTATGAGTGCTAATCATTTACAATGCAATCTGCTATAAAAATGGAATTACGCTATCTTGGTATTTACTGCATAAACAAAGAGATCTAATCCATCAAAGAAGTCCCAAATCCTCGTCTTAATGTCGTTATCTCAAGACTGAGTTTGTTATTGATGTGAGATTTATGATACAACTCAGCTGTTACTGGATACGACATAAAAATACAATGTGACACAATGTTGCACAATTCTTTAAGTCACACAATTTAAGCTGTGTTTTTAAAAATGGCACTGTTGTTTCTGTACTAATAAACGATGTTGCACTGTTGTTTATGTGCTAATAAACAATGTTGCATGTTGTTTCTGTACTAATAAACAATGTTGCACTTTTGTTTCTGTCCTAATAAACAATGCTGCACTGTTGTTTATGTACTAATAAACAATACTGTGCTGTTGTTTATGTACTAATAAACAACGTTGCACTGTTGTTTATGTACTAATAAACATTGCTGTACTGTTGTTTATGTACTAATAAACAATGTTGCACTGTTGTTTATGTACTAATAAACAATGTTGCACTGTTGTTTATGTACTAATAAACAATGTTGCACTGTTGTTTATGTACTAATAAACAACGTCGCACAGTTTATGAACAAATAAACAATGTTGCATTGTTGTTTCTGTACTAATAAACAATGTTGCACTGTTGTTAATGTACTAAATTGCAACGTTGTTTCCGTGTACTGCAAATAACATTGTTTAATAACTAGTTTACACGATAATATTGCACAACATAAGCAGAATAAATGCAATAGTCGGCCAACAAATAAACTGCACATTGTACTTTACTTTAAAATATACTCTGAACAGTTATTGTTACTGTACTTCTAATGCAACAGTGTCCTAAACTTACAGGGAAAAAATTATAGAGGCAGGAATAAAAGACAATTTGGCTCAACCTTCTATTTTTATGATGTTGAACCGTTTTGCAATCTGACTTTTTGAAATGTGGATTACTTAAAAGCTTAAATCCATAACTTATATTGGTTAAAAATGTGTCATCTGCATGGATTCTCCATTTTTATAAATCAACTTGTTGTCTAATCATCCTATTTATGTGAGTAAATAAGTATTGTGTTTGGATAATGTTGGTGTTTAGAGTAGTGGTATTGAATAAGGTATTGGTATTGTATCAAAATCAGAAATTTCAGTATGGTGACAACACTATTGCTAACCTTGTTCAACAACGTGACTAAGAGTCTACAGCCATTCTAACTGCTCTGTCAGGCTGTATTTAGGCACAACAGTACATTGAGCTAAATGCTAATATAAGTATGCAAACATGCTCACAAAGATATTGCCTTTGTCATTCCTCAAGCCATGCTGCTAGTGTGGCTAAAAATAACATTGCATGACATAACTTAACAGAAGTCGTAGCCCTATTACTAAATCATACTGTAGTTTGTTAATAAGCCATATCTTGTACAACATATGGATGGATTGATGCTGGCCATGTGGTCACACAGTTCGCTGAATAATAGCCACATAAATGAAAAGCATGATGCTAAAGGCTCTGCCATTGTTTTTGTAGTTCAAGCAATTCAGTTACCTCTCTCTTGTGACAATACACGGAAACATACCGATTTAATCTTTAAAAAGCTTGAGCTTTTAGTCGACACAGTTGTAGTGATCCCAGCTAATCTCAAGAATGCGCAGATTCTCCAATCTGTCCAGAACCTCCTCTGCATTTCATTTAATTTCTCAGTATAACTCCTCACTCTGAACTAACACATTGCACATTAGAGAGCCACATACGGAAAGTGTTTGGGGTGTACCAAGTGCCATGCAGAGTTTGTTGTGGTTGTCATTGACAAACGTCTGCTTGCATGACTCGAGCTGTCAGTCGGGGGTGCACAAGGTAAGCCTCTCCCATCTGTTGCCATACTAGCAGGTGGCCCGGATAATGATGTGGCGTAGCAAGGCTCAGACAGGGCACCAGTCAACAGAGACAGGCTGTGGGATTACGTCAGTTTTTCCTTTGTGGACTATGAAAATGAAAGTGAGAGGACAATATGTGCTTCTCGATGAATGGCCTCGCCTTGGTCAATGCGCCGTTCGAGCTACTTGACCTCAAGCGAGCCACTCATCCTAGCGATGCTGCCCTGTGACTGACCATGAGCTCCGATGTCTCTGTAGAGGTGGATAAGAACACTTGACTTATCGTGTCTTGTGCCGTATAAACCAGCTCGCTGTGCATTGTTACACCGCACTAATCCGACACAAATTATTCCATATGCGAAAGTAATTAACATTTCAACACCATCACCGTCAAATCATCTGTTTCAAGCATTAACGGAGTGTAACAAAACTCTAATTTGTGTGTACATGGACCTGGCTTTTTACTGTAAGATCTTCCCTGATGGCTTCCAACTTTTTTGCACAACATAAACAAGCCAACTGGCAACATTTGAGGAGGTTGGTATGTTGTTAAAAAAGCAACAGCAAAAAACTATTAGTTTCTTTTAAAAGCGTTCCATCAACGTTACTGCCAATTTTTCAGTGTCTGCTGCTAATCTTACCTCACCCTGATATAAAGCCGCCACCATTCATGCTCTTAATGGCATGTTCTTTATATATAACACGCACATGAATTTCTTGTTCAGACCGAATTCGATTCAGTCGCTGCCAGCAATCAAAGGCTTCGCTTTATTTTCTAACCAATTTTCTATCAAAGCTGGTCAAAAGTTGACTGTTATGAGCACAAAGACAGTCAAGACATGTATTATGGATAACCGTAATCACCACGATAAAGATGATTAAAGTATGAAAAGATTCTTTTCATACACCTCCAGGCAGATGGATTCAGCACCTTGGACAGCGACACAGACACCAAAACAGCTTAACTGAGGTGCTGAAGAACAGTGACATTCAGCACGAACAAACTCCCAAGATAGTTCAAGAAAATGAAGGGATTCTTTCATGACGTGAGAAGTGACACACAAAGAAAGAAACTAAATGTTTTATTTACCTAATTCATGTGCACTCGTTTCATTTCAGCTCGGTGTGAGAGTCTTTACTGCATTTTGATGCTCATTTACTGTTGCAACTAGTTTTTCTCCTCTACTTTGATATCTGTGTTTCACCTCACCGAGAGCGGGGCTTTGCTCACACACACACACACACACATGCACAGACTCATTAGCACTTTTGGCTTTTGTGTCAAACCATGCTGTGTTGATTTAAGTTTTTATTATCAGTTTTAGCGCACCGAATTGTGCCGAGTCGCGCCCCTTCTCCAGAGTCGGGCCAAAGAACGCCAGACCCGCCTATAAACGGGTTGCGGTGACGTCTCGCAGGCCGCAGCCAGCCCGTGATGACCCTCCTTCTCCCCATCAAACAAGCGTGTATTGCGAGCAAGACTCATCTCATGAAAGACGTTTTGTAAAAGTCTAAAAGTCTCTGTGTTCAGCTCTAGAGCTGCAACAATAATCGATTAGTTGTCAACTGAATATCTTTGAGTTGTGGGAAAAACAAGACATATGAGGACGTCATCTTTGGCTCTTGGGAAACACTGATCAACTTTCTGCACCATTTTCGGACATGTTATAGACCAAACAACTAATCGAGAAAATAAATAATCGACACATTAATGAACAATGAAAATAATTGTTACTTGGAGTCCTATTCAGCTCTTCAGTCATTTTGTAGCTTCTAACCGAATCTCGAAGTTGAGCTTCTCTCCTGCGTCCCCGTTTGTGCTTTCAAATATCTGCTTTATTTTACGGTTTCATGTTCAGCTGACTTCATTTGTGGGACTTTTATTAGGAAGAATTTATAGCAAATTAAATGAGTTTATCACCAAATTAGCGGAGCTTTCTTAGCAGCTTTTCTTCAATAAAAACCAGTCTACTAGTAATGAGAAAAATTCTCCGGCTTCTTAAACTAAATAAAACATTTAAAAAAAAGCTCCTCTTGGATCAGCTGGAAAATGCACCGTCACACAGCTGAACACAGGGCTGTTTTTCTGAGCTCAAGAAAAGTTGACTTAAATAGAGAGACATGGTTCTCACAGTGATGCTACCAACATATGATGATCTTTTAGAATATGATGCATTGCCGTAGATTAAACTACCCAACTGTATATGAAGTAAACATTAGCACAACCTTAATGCGGCATATTAATCTAAAAGCATCATATTAGCAACATTTTACTGCATAATGAGTACATTTGCTGATAATACTTTACTCTAATACCACTGTGACACACACACACACACACACACACACACACACACACACACACACACACACACACACACACACACACACACACACACACACACACACACACACCATGTCTTTGCCACTTGATGCTCTTAGAGGATATCCTATAAGGATTGAGTTTGAGACGTCTCAGACCCTCTGTTCCCCTCTCCAACACTCGCCACACGTCTGCACTCATACACCCACACACACACACACACACACAGAGTTTATCCCATGGGGATTATGACATGGAAAGTCCTGACATGACACACAGACAGCAGCATGCATGGGGACACAAAAACACACCCACACACCCACACACACTCAAACACACACATCGTACAGGGATTAGGATATTGACGACCTCAGACTTGACATCATATGTGACTCTGTGTTACCAGGGTGCCACTGACTCCCTGGTGAACACCACACACACACACACACACACACACACACACACACACACAGACACACACACAGACACACACAGTGAAACTGGCCCTCTCTGTCAAATCCTATTAAAGAAGAAGAAATGGTTGTAGGTTCTAATCCCCCCCGCTCAAACCTGAGCTGCACTGCATGACAGACACACAGATAAACTGGCAGCAGGCAGAGAGAGAGAGAGACGGACAGATCCAGCAGACAGACAAAAAATACAGATGGATAAATGTGGAGTTGCACACTCTATGGTATACTGCTTTTGAAACAAAATGTTTTTAAGTAAAAAAAACTAAAGCATCACTTCCAAAAAGGAAACCGTGTGTTTCCTGCTGACAGCATCAATTTGAACACTACTTACTCCGGAAACCTGCTCCTAGTTATCAAAGCCATTTCCTCAAAGCAAAAAAAGGAAGCAATTTCTAGAAACAAAAGCAATGCTGCCTTGTTGCCAGTGATGGATGATGGTTACATATTGACAAGAGTGTCTGTTACTGGAGAAGAATATAGGTTGTATTTACAGAGTAACTGCTTTTTGCTGAGCCGGAGACTTTTATGAGCACACCAAAATTTGTAATAAAACTGAAAATGTGTTTTTGTTTACCCCCCCCCCCCACCCCCTTTTGTTGGGTTTAGTTTAGTTTTCTTACCGGAAAAAATTAACTGCTCATCAATTCTTGTTCTGAAGTAGATGAGAACACATTTTACCAAAGTATACTTTTAAGCCAATTGAGTTTAAGAATCAGATCACGCCACAAAAGCCTTTAACGTAATACAAGATTTCCTCTCTGAGGCTCTAAACTTGAGTTAAATGGGTTAATTAGGGATAATTCTCATCAGAATCTTGATTTGACCAAATTAAAACCCAATTAGGCAGACTTAAACAGATTTGGAAGATAAGAAAGATAATCTTTCATCAGCGCTCCCCCCCCCTTTTTATTTTCCTCGAAGGCACTGTAGCACACATTAGAGGGCTTCATAGAGAGACTCTTCTTTTAGGATAGAGAGATGGATGCAGGGCTAAATTATTAAGTGGATGTATGTATTAATGATTGAGGGATGCGGACAGCAAAAGAAGCAAAAGCCTCCTCAGTGATAAATGTGCTGTGCGCTTCTCCCCTATAGCTAGTATACAAGTGATTAAGATAGTTCGGTGTAATAATAAAAATGGTCCTGGTTGATTTATTACTGTGTAGAGGGTTAAATCACATAGTGGTTCTGAAATGTAATTAAGGGAAAACTTGTATGTAAATAGTGTAACATTATGTTACATATATAGGTTATAAACATACAGTCCTGATCATATCTTTAGCTACATTACAGATTGTGTTAGAAAAAGACCCATTAAATGCCGAATAATTGAGCTACTAGTATAATGTATACATCGCTGTGTCTGTCTTTATTTAGATATGTGTATTGAGACATGTGGATGTGTATATGTCTTTATATGCATATGTGAATATACTGTATATATGTATACTTTTGTGATTATTGGTGGTTCTAATTGTAACAACAAACCAAGTCTTTCTGTTTTCATACATTTAATTTACCACCTTTTCTACCTTCATTTTATTTTTAATTGTTATTTACCACTATTTATTATTTGTATTATTATTTGTATTATTATTATTACAGTTTTAACTATTATTTATCTATTTGTTTGATTATTTGTTGTTATCTTCTCCATTCTGTTTCCTTTTTTGATTCCAAATCACAGCATGGCTTTGTCTGTGGTGTTCCTCAAGGTCTTGGTGTCTTCATGTGGCATTTTGGAGGGATTATTGATCATTTTTATTAATTCTCTAGTGGAAAAAGTGGTTAAATTTAGCACCAAATTTATGTTAAAAATGGTATCAATCCAAAAATTGCTGCAACAATTTATGAGACATGGGTTTGTCCATCACAAACTTATATCATCATATGCCCTTATACACTTTTACTATTTATTTTAATTAATTAACACATTTTTATTTCTTATGAATGACTAGAACAACTTGACACGCAGTGCTGAGCTGCATCTCAAATGAATCTTCAGGTTCCCAGATGATGTAAACCACTTCTATGTGACTATGTACTGTTGACTTCTTATCTACCCCTGAACATCCCTCGTCCTCCACCACTACCGCTCAAAAAAAAAAAAAAAAGAGGATGGAATGGAAAGAGGTTTACCACAACAGTGTTGGCATCTAGTGTGTGTGTGTGTGTGTGTGTGCACATAGTCCCGCCGTGCCAGCTGTCCCTTTCACACAGACGTCAGCTCGGCTCTGGGACTACCTCCGCTGTCAGCTCGGCGATGGAACAACTCTGCCCCCCAAGTCTGTACCTTTCATACAGAACAGCGAGGCGGAATAATGGCGCAAAAGTCCCGTCTTGGACAGGCTGTGTGAAAGGAGCTATTGTAAACTGCATATGTGCCGTGCTAGTATGGGAAGATTGACGGACGTATACTGTGGTAATAAACCGCCGGCGCCTAAACTCCAACACTTTTAGTTGCCTCCATCCTAAAGCAGTGATGCTTGATTGATGGCTGGAGTGAAGGAGTGCCCAATGGCCATATACAAGATATCAATCATTGGTGTGGGACTGGTATGTTTCACAGAGGGACAGTGAGTGATGATTCGACCCCCTGAACTACTTAAAATCATTCATCTGTCAGATGGGAAAGAGAGAGGGAGGGAAGCAAAAAAAGGCAAGGGATAGAAGATGAAGACCAAGACAGGAAGAAGAGAAGCAGCTTATTACTAAAAAACTCCATATTAAAACTGCTCCTCTGATGGAAAAGATATAGCAAGCTCACACTCTTGATATGTGGACCGTAACGCGAATCGGATCAATGGAAGTTACCCTAATTGATTGATTGCTGGAGTGAAGGGGTCAGTCAGGCAGATCAGTTGTTAGTGTGAGGCCAGTTTGTCATCATCAGGGCATGATAAGCGATGTTGTGACCTGTGAAACGCTCATTATTCATCCGTCAGAGAGATTGTCAGATGACGTGAAAGATGAAGTCAGACAGTAGACAGACATTACAAAGCAGATTTTTTGCCAATGTGGCGCCCACAAACTGGCAACCATCCACTTTGGTACTAATAGATTTAATCAATTATTTAACTCACAGAATCACATAAGGATTGATGGTGATACAAAAAGGAGTTTGAAGACGGGAGGCAGACAGTTAAATAGAGAGACAGGCAAGTGGGTAAACAGACGAGACGGACAAAGTGACACTATTTCTTTCCACCGTTTTCACTCTCTTTCGACACTTTTATTTCCTTCTCCACCGGCTCCCGCTCTCCCTCTTCGTGGCTGAGGGCTATGATTATAGTCAGTGATGGGGTTCAGGAGGGCTTTGTCTTGTGCAGTCTGTATAATATGCTTCTTATGAGATATTACTAGTAAATAATTCATACACTCAAGTCACACAAACAGGCACACAAGCACATTTAGGCATTAGCATGCACACACCGTCCTGTACTTACACGCACACACTTGCGCGCATGCATATATATCCAGATACGCTGAACCAACGGCGGGGCACAAACTAGTTTTCCAGTTAAAGGGATAATTCAGCCATTTTTCAAAGCAATTATGCATGGAACAGCCTACTGGCAAAACTGCAATCTAAGCTTTATATTTTGTGGTTTTAGCCATTTCACTGTCTTTAGGTATTTTGCATTTTACTGCGTCATGCCTCAGTGTGAAGGAAAGTGCAGAAACCTGTAAAACCATTCAGGAAAGTGGTGTTTATATATGGGCCTTTAAACATGTGCATATGGAAATGAAAGTCCAAGGTACATTTATATCATATTAACTGCATGGGGCATTTGCATACACAGGCAATTTCATTTTTGTGAGTTTATGCACAAAACAAATGTGACCAAATGAATATCCAGGAGCAGAAAAATACAAAAATAAAAAGACTACAGAGTCCATTTAACCCTGTGAGAGCCATGGAGACATTGGTATCATATGAAACTAGACAATTTCAGGCATCTATTGGTACCAACCATAGTTTGTCAGGGGGCTAAATAACTCTACAAAGTTATAGGCTAAAGTTTGGTGAGAAAAAACTGGCATGGCCATTTTCAAAGGGGTCCCTTGACCTCTGACCTTCAGATACCTGAATGGTCCAATGGGTTTTGAATGCAGTATAAATGTGTTATTGTGACCTATTCAAAAAAATGGTGTATTCATTGTGAACATTTCTGCAAACTGGAGTCCCTAAACAGTCTTGGAATTACATAAACTGGGTATCACTGTAAAGCTGAGACTCTTGTGGATCCAATGAGCCCAACTGTATTAATGTGTGATGATGTTAGTCCCCATAGTAGCCAATTCATATAGTGAGACCATTTTGTTTTAAACTTGACCGCACTGTATAAAATGACCTGTGGTGACCTCTAGGATAATCACAGCCTCATGGGACTTTACAGCCACAAACTAGAGACCTAGAGCATTCAGAGGATGGATGGCTTTCCTACGTACATTGACAATAAAATAGCAGTTTCAAGAACAGAAATAATCGCCATCCAATCAAAAAATTAAATTCAATTCTTGTGGAAATCTCCAAATGTCAACAGTTTTTGATACCATATCACAGCATGGCTTTTTTTTATGGTGTTCTTCAATGTTGTGGTGTCTTAATGTGGTATTTTGGAGGGATAATTAATCGTTTTTATCAATTTTATTAATTTAACAACAAATGGTATCAACCCATAAATTGCTGCAACGACTAATGAAACACAATTGAGCATGGGAATGAGCATCATATACGTTTTTTTAAGCATTTATACACTCTACAGTCTCAAAATTTGAATAGGTGCCTGACTAAAACACAATGTCTATGACAGATTACTCAAATTATTTTTCAAGTTCCCAACTTTCAGTTGATGTACACCACTTCTATGTGACATATACTGTTTATATACCTGCTATCTCCCCCTAAAGACCCCCTAAAAAAGACAAAAATGGGTATATGTGGGTCTCTAAGGGTTAACTTATATTTGACTTTCTTTTTTGATACGAGTTACTGAATGTGCTTATTTGATATCTACGCTGTTTCATTCTAATGAGGGGAGATTTTTTGACACACTGCAGGGGTTCATGGCCTCACCAGTTCTCAGACTGGATGGTAATTAAAGGATTTTTTTCACAGGATCTTACAGTAAGTGTGATTCATTTAAATTCAGGAGGAGGAAACCTTTCACTTCAAGCCCCAGCAGGTCATCACCTGAGCATAGGTGGCATTTTAGAAAGAAGAGACAAGGGACATTAATTCCCTCTTTTTGTCTCCGGCCCTCTGTCTCGGACTGTCACTTTTCTTGCGAATAGAAAAGGAAGAGATCCTTTCGTTTGTTTCAGAGTTTATTTATTACTTTTACATCGTTGCTTTATCACTGCACACAGAAACTGGACAAATAAGAATGTGGATGATGCGTGACAAAGGCCATAAGCTGAATCAGACCAACAACATCATCATGATTGTGTAGCCGTCGATGCCATCATCTGTGACTTTAAATCTGCACAAAATGTAATTTTTCTGTCAGGCTCAGCGACAGACGCTGGGGGTATAGAAGTGACAAAAAGTAAAATGAAATAACAAAATAAAGACAGCTCAAGAAAATTAATACTGGAGGTGCTGAGTAAAGATGTTATTTTTCTTTTAGTGCTGAATTCCTCTCATGCAAACTTGTGAAGAAGAAGATCACCTGTTAATTACCCACTGAATTATGGCTAAAATCAGAATTGCCCCAGTAATCCAGTAAATTAGCTACTGTATATGATATGCCCCGGTTATTCCAGTCGCTCCAGTTACAAAAATTCATAAAAAAAAGACACATCTTTGATAATTTGTTTGTTGTGGAAAGATTGAATGGTAGGTTACACATACAACGGGGTGTATTACTTCCTGACTTGCTTGCCTGTGACAGCAATTTGATTTGTTATTGAACAAATTGTTGAGCACGACATATTTCTTTTTTTTTTTCCTCTGACAGTTTGCTTCAGGCAACACATTTGGTGTTGTCGTAAATTCTCCTGAGCATTCGTTTGGCATATCAGCCACGAGACCCACTTTTATTAGAACGTGTTTCAAGTTGTGAACGCTGCTATCAAGGACACATCCTACCTGTCACGGCTGTGGGCGTGTGTTTAGACCACCGATACCTAATCTGCACACATGACCCAGGGATATTTCAGTAGTAAGAAGTCGAAAGAAAGAATATATCTACTTTTTTGGGAACCTGGTCAACTAACATGATATAGGAGACATTCAGTAGCAGAGATATCAAAAACCTCGGTGTGGCCTGGAGAGATAATCAGCTCCTGTAATGCTGTTTAACACAGGAAGTCAAAGGTAATGAAAGTAATAGAGTGAGCGCAAAGTAGCAAAGTAAGAGTGATTTCACACCTAACCTGTCTGAATATTTTTTAAAACAAACACTGGTGCGTTTACCCGTTCAGTTTGGTTAATTTATTATTAGGGCTGTCAATCGATGAAAATATTTAATCGCATGAATGTCCATGATTAATTGCTATTAATCACAAATAAATCACTTATTTTGTATCTGTTCAAAATGTCCCTTAAAGGGAGATTTTTCAAGTATTTAATATTCATATCAACATGGGAGTGGGCAAATATGCTGCTTTATGCAAATGTATGTATATATATATATATTATTGGAAATCAGTTAACAACACAAAACAATGACAAATATTGTCCAGAGACCCTCACAGGTACTGCATGTAGCATATAAAATGAGCTCAAATCATAACAAAACAAACTCAAACTCAAGCCCAACAGGCAACAACAGCTGTCAGTGTGTCAGTGTGCTGTCTTGACTATGACTTGCCCCAAACTGCATGTGATTATCATAAAGTGGGCGTGTCTGTAAAGGGGAGACTCGTGCGTACCCATAGAACCTATTAACATTCACATATCTTGAGGTCAGAGGTCAAGGGACCTCTTTAAAAATGGCCATGCCAGTTCACTCTAGCTTTAAAACTGAGCCCGCTACTCAGCTCCTTCACACACACACAGACACACACACAGACACACACACAGTCATGTTGAAGAAGCCCTCTCATACAACTAGCATAGTTCAAACTACACAACTTTAGCCCTGATTTTCCACTCGCCAACCATTTTTGGAGCTGCCAGACAAAAGCCCCAGATAAGAGGCAAATTGGCATTGGTTGGGGTTCAAAGACGTGACCCAAGAAGCTCGCCGATGCATCCCCTAGCAGGCTAAATGTCTGACCTGTCGGGGAGCTACAGCCGATGAGGGCGCAAGACACGGATTGAGGGGAAACCTGGATGAGGGGTCACCTGTTAGTCTTCCAAAAAGCTGAGGAATTCGACACTAACAGCTAAATCTAGAGCACTGCATTTTACAAAAAGATGGAAAGTTCTGTTTTATGGCTGTATTGAAGCACTTTCATTGATAGAAAAATGTGCAATGTTGTGTTACATCAAATTCATTGATATTCATTAAAATTTGAATATTTTCTTATTGATTGTTGACATTGTATTCATCCACAACATTATTACACACTTTTTCTGATGACAAAATGTGTTTAGATCCTAAAACACAGAATTCAGTAAAATTAAAATGGAAAACACAGAAATTGAAAAAAAAATAAAAAATTGGAAAAAAAAATAACGGATTTCATAGGGGCCCCAATTACTACTACTATTATTATTATTATTATTATTATTATTATGTTATATTATGAAATATTAATGCATATGCAGCACTTTATTGTTGGTGGTTGAGGTGTAGCTATTTTCTTTTATTCTTTAATATAGGGCTCTATTATGGATTAATCTGCTGATTATATTCTACATGCCTGTTGGGCTTGAGTTTGTTATAACTTTATCATATTTTTTTATGCTAAATGCAGTACCTGTGAGGGTTTTGTCATTGTTTTGTGTTATTAATTGATTTCCAATAATAAATATATACATACATTTGCAAAAAGCAAGCATATTTGTCCACTCCTATGTTGAGAAGAGTATTAAATACTTGGAAAAATCTCCCTTGAAGGTTAATTTTGAACAGATAAAAAATGTTTGATTAATTTGTGATTAATCGTGGACAATCATGCCATTAATCATGATTTAATATTTTAATCAAGCCCTACTTTGTATGTAAAATATTAATGTGTTTAGTAACTAGCAACTATAACTGTCCAATAATTGTAGTGGAGTAAAAAAATAGAATATTTCCTCGTAGAAGCATAAAGAGTTAAGACATGAAAATGCTCAAGTAAAGCACAAGTATCTGACATTTTAAGTCCAGTACTTGAGTAAATGTAGTGACACTCCACCACCGGACATGATATATGAGGATCCAGTTAAAGTTTAGACTAATAAAGCCCAGGGTTATTAACTTTTAGTTCTTCGTGAGCTCTTTGTGAACATCAAAGACGATAAATTAACTCATAAGGTTGATTAATGTGCTGCATGACTTGCTGTCAGTCACTTGAATCTAATTTCCTCATGTGGCGTTGATGGTGCAGGATGACAGCTGCCACAACTTCACAATCAGTGAGTTACCTCAGTCATTTCATATGACTTCACGTTTATAGCTCTTGGTTAATTAAAGTATTTAAATTCTCACTACAGTACTGTATGTTGACTTTCAAGCTCCAGCAGTCATAGAAAGAGATCTCATGTAGATTTTCATACAATGTAGATGAAGACAAGGATAAAGACACAGGAAAAACTGATCCAGGTGAGCGCTGTTTGATACAGTATAAAGAAAGCAGCCTCATCTTATAATATTTGCTCATATTTTCCATCTTTATTGCCATCTCTCTGAATGCTATTTTACATTAATGTGCTGTCCTCCCAGGGACACGGTAACTCACATTGCTTTACCAAGCCCCGAGGACATTTTTCAATTATTAACTGCAGACTCGGGCACACACAGTCACCTGCACATCCACACACGCTTTCACAGTCACACAGAGAGTGAGAAAAGAGGCAGAGATGTTGAGAAAGTCTATAAAGTGACACTACTTGATCTAGAAATGAAATTATGGGAAAGGAAAGGGGACATTTTTGATGATGAGTGTAAGTAAATAAATATGAAAAATGTACCGAGGTGTGATGAGAGGTACGACGGTGGGTGAAAAAAATGTGTTGTGACCTGTAGTCTGTGTGAATCGCAGTATGTTTTATGGTGCATAGCGAAAGGGAGCGTGTGTGATCTATCTTTTATTTTATCCATCTTTATTTTCTCTCTATTCTTTTTTTCCAAAGTTGTGGAAAAAGTTTATTTCTCAAGTAGTTAATGACGGCACAATCCAGAAAAGACATCTGTCTGTTAACAACGGACTTAAATAACTAATAACCTTTATTTTAATGGCATTTGATGACTATATTTCCAACATGTAAACAATTCTACAGGATCTTTTGGACAGTTCTTTTGACAAAAACGCTTAAAAAGAGAAATCCTTTACGCACATTTCAGTGTGAAGGTGTGTTCAAACGCGTAGCACCGCGATTAGATACAAAGTCAATGCAAAGATGCGATTAGACACAAATCTGAATGTTTCAACTTGAGCGAAAGATTTGCGTGACGCTGTGCCACGAAAGCATATCAGCGTTCAGATTCTCCTGACGTCACAGATTGTTTTGCACAAAAGCAATGTCAAATCTGCTCTGCTATATGGCTAAGAGAGTTGGCGAGTGATCAAAACCAATATGAGGAGAGTGGAAGTTTTTCACAATGGATGCCTCAGACGAATATGTCAGATCTTTTGGCCAAACAAAATCTCCAACCACCAACTGTACAAAAAAAAAAAAAAGGGTAGCCGGAGCATCACCAAGGAAATTACACACAGACATCTGAGATGGCTAGGCCATGTTCTGAGAATGGAGCAGGACCGGATCCCGAGATTCGCCTTAAGATGGACACCACCAGGCAAAAGAAAACCCAGGAGGCCCAAATCCACCTGGCGCAGAACTGTGATACAGGAGCTGGATAAGATGAACCTGTCATGGGGAGAGGCCCAACATGCTACCAAATGCAATGCAGAGAGCTCATTGAAGCCTTATGTCCCATAGGGGATGAAGAGGAGTGAGTGAGAGTGACATCGCAGAGAATCAGAAATGGAGGACACACTTATTGTCGCCGTCTGTGGGCACCAAGAGCTCTACGACTCAAAGTCAGTATTTGTAGTTGGTGTCTATCCGTGAAATCCTGGCACCGATCAAACTGGGCCATTGTTAGTCCCAAGTATCACTAGAAGTGGGAGTCATCCAGACGTAGTTCCTGGAGAAGGCAGTGAAAGTCTGAGCTGAGAAATACCCCAAGAAACATGCAGCGGCCGTATTCGCATGAGTAACACACTTCACATTTGGTCTGAACACACCTCTACAGGTCAGTTTCAAGTAGTGTGCTACTAGCAGTGAAGGTGGTTTGTTTAATTCCCAGATTTGTCCACATAAAATGTCCAAAAATTATGAAAAATCACAATGTCAGAAAGCCCAAGTTGATATATTTACATTGATACCTAATAGGATATTCATATACCACTAAGAAAACTAGCAAATATTCACATATGAGAAGCTGGAATCAGATATTTGTTTGGCATTTTTCTCAAAAATGTTATCTTATCTATCTATCTATCTGTCTATCCATCTATATATAGTATACTACATGGTCACAAGTATTTGGACAACCAAACAGTACACCAGTAAGGATTGTTGAACATCTTTTTCAAAAATGAAGTGCATTGATATGCTGCTGGAACCTGGCTGCAGGGATTTATTCCCATTCAGCCACAAGAGCATTAACAGGGTCGGTCACGGATGTAGGGCGATAAGGCCCCGGCTCTCAGACAGCGTTCCAATTCATCCCAAAGGTGTTGGACTCCAAAGGGGGTCAAGCGCTCTGTACATCTATCTAAATAATCCTGGTAAATAGATAAACTTAAACACTATAAAGATAAACAGAAACCCCGGCCAAACAGGCTTATGTGAGCCCTGCTGGCCCCAGTTGTTCAAGGCACCATCTGCATGCACTCAGGGAGGTCAGCGGAAAAACAAAACAAACACACCCTCCAGACACAATTAAAAACAGTCCCTTTCTGAGGGGAAACTTTTAATATAGACAGACAGACCCATGAACCCTCCTGTGGTTCTCGCTTTCCCTCTCAATCAGCCACACACACACACTGGATGCCAACTATGTCGCCACTGGTGTAAACAAACAGCGAGCAAGTAATACGTGATAAGCTGTGACCAGTTTGCTGCTAAATTTAGTCACATGGGATTAGACCCCTGGATATCTGGAAGGCGGTGATGTACCAGGAGGAAAAAAAAAAATGGAGAAACTATATTTATCAAAGTGAAGTTGTAATGCTTAATAATAAGTAATACATCTTTATTCATAGGCATTTTTTTCAGAGCACTTTTACCATCAATTTTTAACATCAGAATGTGTATAGAAAATGATGAATGAGCCGTCAAAGTCACTATTTTTCATTTTCAGATATTCTGTTTGGGTCACTCACATAGTCATAGAAATAGAGTTACATCAAGGTAACTATTCTTTCCAGAAAATTAGGATCACAAAACAAGTGCACCACTGATCCATCTTTCTCACCTTGTCAACTTTACTTTGGTACAGTCCGTCTTGCACGAATCGCAGTTGACAGTGATAGACTCAGTTCTATTTAATGCAGAACACAGTCCGCCTAACTAATAAATGAAAACGGAGAAGCTGCAGAATTAATCCTGCACTGAAAATAGATCATTAAATAAATAAATAATGCGCCCAGAGGCAAATGTGACCAAATGTCAAAAATTGATTCACTTATTTTGTAGCAGTCAACGTGACATGAGGGCCGCCGCAAGTGTCGGTTCTGCTGTAATCAATGTGCAGCAGCATATTGATGCCGCTTGCTATTCCAACTATTATGATGCTTTCAAGTGCTGTTGGAAATATTCTACTTACATGCCAAGTACATATGAATGATGCAATAAAAGGGGTAAATATGAAACTGAAAGGCAATCTTTCAAAAAGAATTTGAACGATGGTTCCCATAAACCCAGTTGCTTCCATTTGAAAACATGTGACTCTCCCTCTTCACTTTTGTTTAAAAGGGGTTTCTTCTTATATAATAAAGAGAAAAATATTCACATTTTAGCACAAAAAAGTCATGTACATCAAGTTATGCGTAGTTTCTGTGCAGTTGTCTTACATAAGAGATAGACGCTTATAAATTAGTGAGTACATTCAGCTTTCATTTAGAAACACTCGACAAGAATTGCTGTGCTGATGGCAAAAAAATATATATTTCTTTCATTTTTTTTTCATAAAATACAAAGCCTGAAAAGAGTGTGTTTTTATTTAATATTGCAAGCTTTTGTCATCTGTTCAAATTATACAAAAAAAATAGCTTTGTTGTTAGTTGGTGTCAAAAAACAGAGAGAGACGGGGTAAAAACCATAGCTTTAACAATGATTTGCTCTACTGTTATGCAAACAAGAAAAGTCCAGGGTTATAAATGACACTTCAAAATCTAAACTTTTGTTCAAGTTATACAGAAACTAAACCCTACGTGCCTCAAGTATCTTGTTAGCATAGCAATGATGTTAGCCTGGGTCAAATACAGAGACAGACGGGACAAAAAATTGCAGTTTCAGTGACACATTTCTTTACTGTGATGCTTGAAAGATAAGTCCAGGATTATAAATGACACTTTAGAATATTTTTTCTTATCATTTAACTCCAGTATCTGACAAAAAGTAGTCCTTCAGTTAACACGGGAAGAACAGCACAGTGTGTTATATCATCAAGCCATTAGTATAATCCAAAATTCACAAAGTAGACACTTCAAGAGCTTTAGTCTTCTTGCTGATGGTCTCGTTCACTTAGAGTAATTATTCTAATAACTCAAAATGAATGTGGTAATGGCAATTTATTGATTTCTAAATGCTTCACAAAGCACCTGTGAGCTCCTGTAGGTAATGGATGGGTGGCAGGAGGCGCAGTGAGTAGTTTAGTGGTAGGAGAGGACAGAGAGAGAGAGAACAAATCCCTGTGGTTTTCACAGCATGGGGGCTCCGAGTTCCTCAACCAACATAAACTGCCTTTCATATGACGGAGAACACGCAGGTGCAGCTGTATGTCTGTGTGTGTGTGTTTGTGCCTGTATGTGAAGGTCATACTCTGATTAGTTATTGATCTGAACCAACTGTATGCTCTAATGTTTCCTCATAATTACATAGCCAGAGACAGACTCTCTGAATGTGTGTGTGCGTGTGTGTGCATGTGTGTGTGCGTGTGTGTGTGTCCGAGGACGTTTATAAAATAACAATGTCTTGGACTGCCTTTATTTTTCACTCATAATTATCATCTAGACGGAGCGTATAATGATCTATGATAGAGACAGAGCAGAGGAGAAATGGAAAATTGGAGGTGTGCATGTCAGAGAGAGAGAAAATAACAGAGCTCTTTGCACCTGGCCTCTTACACCTCTCTTAACACAACATAATGATTTTTGAAAGAGAAGACGGATGCTAAATAGTCAGATTCACCTCCTTACCTTGCAGTGGTAACCCAAATGTCAGATACGTTCTTAATCAACATTTCATATTTTCTGCAAGTAGCTACAGGTTGTGAACATTAATTAGGCTGCCACTTGAAAACTGTAATCTTTCTGCCAGGTGATTAGAGATCTTTCAGTTTTGGTTATTTATAACTTTGGTTAAATAGAAACGAAAAAAAGTTTTCACCAAACTAAAAGGCCTTGAATTGCATCCAACATTTTCCGTCTGCTTTTTTTTTCGGTGCATCTGTGCTGAACCTAACATTGATTTGTCCGTCCCCGTTTGACTGTTCTTGGCATTTCCAAAAAAGCTTTTCTCATCACTCTACAGAAAGGATAAATTATGAACAAATTGACAGGTATGCTTTTGTTAGTCACTGCCAAAAGAAAGTGTCAAGCCACAGAGGAGAAAAAAAAGAAAAAGAAAACCAGTCTCTCGGAAAGTTCATCAAATCAAGAGCGTAAACTATTTTTCAAATAATCCTGACAAGCCAACAAAACCTCAAGGCAATTTCAAACATGCCAAATATCTAAAAATATGAGGTTTAGCCAAAGATCACACTTTTACATATCTAAAAATATACTAATGCACTCTTGCAAGAGAGACAGGTGTCACAATATGAAGCTTTTGTCACCAAAGTGCTTGAAAATTGGTTGTCTCGAATTAAAATTAAATGATCACATTCACACAAACAAAACAGTACTGTGTGTTGGATATGGTAAATGGTAAATGGACTTGCATTTATATAGCGCTTTTCTAGTCTTCCGACCACTCAAAGCACTTTACACTACATGTCAGTATTCACCCATTCACACACAAATTCATACACTGATGGCAGAGGCTACTAAGGTACCAACTTTGTCGATCGGGATCTAATCTAAATACTCATTCACACACCGATGACTATGCCTTCGGGAGCAATTTGGAGTTAATTGCTCAAGGACACATCGACATGTGGCCCGGAGCAGCCAGGGATCGAACCACCGACCTTCCGATTGGTGGACAACTTGCTCTACCCACAGCCGCCCGATATAAAGTGGATTACTTAGTATTAAAGATAACACATCAGATTAGTAGCAAGCAAGTGAACAAAAAAAAAGAGGAAACGATTTGTTTCTGCTTTGTGAATTTTGTCGACATATTAAAAATACATCAATGAATGCATGCATTGAAATTAGGCTGTAAACGGTTGATAATTAGCATTCAAAAGAAAGAATTCAAGCACACAAAACCTCAAACCCAGTTTATAAAACAGCCTCTATTTAACAGTTTGTTAGACTCAGAACCTCAGGGCTCAACAAAAAGGACTGCCCGCTTGCCCAGGGCAAGTAAAATACCACATCGGGCAAGTAAATCTAGCAAATCACTTGGAATATTGGGCTAGTGTTAAAAATTAATTAAAGGCTGCAGTCGAAAAGTCAAAAAATGATGTCCTAATGTCTTTTCCCAACCACTTTTCCTTGACCTCGATGGAAAAGGAGAATTCAGAAGGAAAAGACAACCGCGGTGTTAAAAGAATCTGACTGCGCTTACACAAGGCTCCGTAATTATGATGCGATGGCGGCGGATGTTATTGACGCTGGGTCTACCGTTGTGAAACTACAATGTTCCAAAGATGGACTACAAAAGGCGGCTCTGCAGCCCGTGCGATGTTAAATAGCTCTATCAGTGACAGGCTGCTTCACCTGCGGTGTGTGAAAGAGAGATACGGCTCGTCCTTCTGCTGCTGTAACACTTTACATCAACAGATAATAAAGGATTATCTAACCTGACGTGGACAACCGGTGAAAAATATCACTTCATTACCAAGGTTGGAATTGAAATATAAAAAAAGGAATATATTATAAATAATATATAATTATATATATATATATATAATTGTTTGAGTTATGGAGAAGGGGTAGGACCATGTGTAGGCTGATGTAATATTTATTTATGTTGATTATTTGTTAATTGACAGTTTGCTATAATGTTTATTACAACGTATTGCACAGATTGCTACAAGCGGATAAAACGTGACAACAATTAACTTTAGTCTTTGTTGTTATTTGATAACCACTGATAAATAAAACAATTCTTATAGGGGCAAGTACAAACTGACTTTGGGCAAGTAGATTTCTGACCCACCTACCCGACTGGGCAAAAGAAAAACAACATTAACTTTGAACCCTGGAGGCTGAACCAAAAAAATAGTCCCGTGTCAGCTGTCACTAACTGGACTAATGTCATCAACACACCAAATTTCCAAACAGTAGTTTAAATATATTATTAAGCAGCTCAATACTTAACAAGTCCAAACCGAGAAGGAAAAACAGCAGAACAGGCAACACAACACGTATTCACCCGCTACAATATAAAAAAACACGTAGCCAGATGCTTTGTAATTATTGATAAATAAACATTATTAACTTTGATGCCAGTAAAGAACATTGAATCAAATTGAACTAAATTGAATCGCAGTGAGAAAGAAGCAGTGAGTCTGTCTTTTATAAACCTGACTGTACTTGGCCAGTTTATAAAAATAACAAATTCTAAATGAGTCTGCAAACATAACAACTGCCAATAACATCCTGGAGCCAGGTAATCTCCAGTTTGTGTGTGTGTGTGTGTGTGTGTGTGTGTGTGTGTGTGTGTGTGTGTGTGTGTGTGTGTGTGTGTGTGTGTGTGTGTGCGTGCGTGCGTGCGTACCAGCCTAATTATGAGTGTGTTTGCGATGCTAGATGAAAGAGCTGAATTATATACTCATACTTGATACTTGACAGACATGCACTAGAGATTACCTGGCAAAAGGATGCCTTTGGCGGAGGCTTAGTTTGCTTTAAGCCTCATTTAGAATCTGTTGTTTGTGCAATTGAGAAATGTGAAGAGAGAAATCTGAATAGCAAACTCCAAATAGCTTCTGGACTGTTTAACCAGGACTGGCACCAAGACGTGTTTGGGTAAAATCAATGCAATTTAGGCCCCTTTTTTTTTGGGGCACATGAAGAATGAAGTAGATGTGTAGATTTAAATGGTTGAAATGAACTGAAGATACTGTATTTAGAGGACGCATGCTGATAACTTAAGCGGACTTAATAAGCGGATATAAATAAATCAATCATATTCACGCATGGTGTGCTGCCAGTTCCTACTGTCTCTTCATATATTAAGACTATAAACATTTCATGCATCAGTTGCATTTGAGTTGTTTTCATTTTTAACAGTTGAATGTGGTACAGTATGTGATCCCAGAGCAGAATTTGTGTAATTGTGCTGTAATTAAAACAACAAACATTAGTCCTCTAATGGAGGGAATGGTGCTGCTGGAAACTTTTTACTGTGAAGCAGCTGCAGAAATGAACCTACCAAAGTGCTTGTTGTGACCCATTCTTGTTTTTGTGCCTAAACCTAACCAAGCCTTAGGGCCCGGACATACCAACTGACCCAAGGCCGCCCATTGAGTGGCCTCACGTCGCCTTTGTCCTGGCCAAAAAGTTGCATTCGAACACGCCGCAAAGACTACAGCCGACGGACAGTTAGCACGTACGTTCTGCGCCTGCCTGAAATGAAATAACTGTCCCTACCAGCAAGCGGCGGTAGTCTGTATTCATTATTCAAAAAGGAAAACGGGAAGACCGAGGACTGCGGATATACAAGCCGTGGTTATGATACGAACATGAAACAAAGCAGCGTTTGGCGACCATTTTCACACCACTCTCACTCACCATTTAGCTTCATTCCAGATGGCCATGTCACTGTGAAAATACCTGTATATTGGAATGATCAGATGAGATGAAGATGAAAAATGAGAAGACCTTCTGTTTTTGTCCTCTTGACTTTACTCTTTTGCTTCCTTTCCTTACTTCTGTTTCTCTTCTCGTTCGTCAATTAGTTTAAGTTGAACAGGCAATTAGAGTGATTTCTGTCACCGACAGGCGCCGCCGTCGATTCAACTTGCTAAATTGGCCGAAAAAACTCCAACACGGGCAGACTAGAGCCGACGGTGCGGGACACACCGAAAGAACTAAGCCAACAGACACTTACCAAAGGCCCAAAACTGTCCTCCGGCCGACCGTTGGTGTGTCGCGGCTTTAAAGCTGCAGTTGGTAACTTAAAGAAAAATTACTTTTTGTCACATTTGCTCAAACTGTCACTCTATCCTGATAGTAGTACATTAGACAGATAATCTGTGAAAAAGTCATATTCCTCTGACTCCTCGTAGTACTCCTAAAGGCATTTGCAAGATTCCACCACGCCCAAAGGAAAACTACCAATCAGAGTCGAGCTCTCTCTAACGCAGCTGTCAATCACTGCTCGTGAACTCCGATCAAACTGTCAAACTAGGCAGCGCTGATCAAAAAATGAATCAAGGTTCTGTAACTGTAATGCCTGTTTCTCGCCTCAAATGTTTTCAGAAACATATTTTAGTGTTCTTTTTACAGCTACAGTACAGTTGTTTTCAACACGGCAGCCAGGTTGCTTAATTTGAGGGACTTGTTGGACTAAAGCTGCCAAGGGACGCTTGTTGCTTTATAAGTTGTTTTAAATCCAGACTTTTTACAGATATTTTTCTGCACTTTTTGATATATACAGCTTGAGAAAAATGAAGCCACGGTAAGAAAGGACAAAAATCAGACTAAAACTTAAATCTAGATTTGCAATGTCGCAGTATAGAAATGTTTATTTGGGATCCCATGATTATGGCTGCTTTCCATTTGGCTAACAAGAAAAGGAGCGAGCGTAATTAGCAGAAAGGAAAGCCCCCTGTGTCTGCTGGCTTCTGGTCTTGATTCCCTCATTTTGGCAGAGTGCTTAAAAATTTCATGGAATTAACGTTCTTGCCTAAATGCATGGCCCTTTATGCCCATGATCCACCTACACTCACTTGTGTTTCCTGATTCGCCCTCTTCCCAGGACTGTGTGGGCTTCAGCCTCAGCAGAGGTCTAATCAACCTGAATAATTGAGTGTGGGAAGAATCTTTAAACTATTACAGAAACTATTGCATTGAAGCACACATTTGACCCCGTTTTCTGTTCATTATGACTCTGTTGGATTAAAGTTCAACACATTTTTACTTAGTTTTCTGTAACATAAAGACTGACTAAAATAAACATTCAATCTTCCTATGCCTCTCTGTCTCTCTGGCTCCCACTCTTTGTCGGTCACTGACCCTTTGTACTCAGCAAGACATTTGTATGCAGACATAAGCCAGTGTTTGCTGATATAAACAAACATGCTCTGTGTTGGCCAATAATGTTTTAGTACCCTGATGAAGGAATATGGAGTTCAAAAGGGTGTACGTCTGGCCAGAACTGTTCACATCAATTACTCTTTTGAACAAATTTAGCTCGTTTCAACATGGCATCACATGGCCCTTTGAAAAAATTAAGGAATTCACTTTTCTTTTACCAATACTGACATTCCAAAGATGTCCTGTTCTTTCTCTAAAAGACAGAAAGAAAAGATAATTCTCTTCATGAGTGCAGGTTTGCAGTTAAACCTGGTGATAACAGCAGATTGCTGCAGGCCTGTTCAATTCACTGAGCCTGAAAAACCAAAAAACAACAATCTAAATCTGCTCCCTGGGTCTTTGGTTTGGAAGAAGAAAAGAAACACAAGAGAGCAAAAAAAAGGGAAGAAAAACAGACAGATGGACGGTTGGATGGACAGACAGATTGATGGACGGATTGATGGATTGATGGGTGGATGAGCAGATTGTGTTGCAATAAAACTTGGCAATAAACTAAAGACTGCTGCAGGACTGTTCAATCCACTGATCCTGAAAACCAGAAAAACAACAATCTGTTTTTATCCTCCAGCCATGCCAGCAGTCCTCTCTCCTTCTCTTTTTTTCTGACTAGGCTATCTCTACCTTTTCTCTTATTTCTCTTGATCTATCCGTCTTTACCACTCCATTCTCTTTTTTTTCCATTTCTCACCTCTTTTCCTTCCTTTCCAGAACCTTTTTTTTCCTCTCTCTCGTTCCGGTCCGTTGGGAAATCAAAGAACTTGAATAACTTTCGTATCACCACGGGAACAAAAACTCATATGGTCGTCATGGGAACACACTCATCCCGACACCACAGGAACCGTTTCACTCAGTAACCAGGGGAAACGGGACGATTTCATGTTCCCTGGTCCCCTTTGATTGGCTTGCCGAGAGGAAATGCCAATTAAATATCGCTGTGAGCGAAGCAAACTTGTTGGAGTCGAGCAACTTCTGAGAAAGAGAATAAAAGACGCAGAGAGAGAAAGAGGTTACAGTTTGGAATAAAAAAAAAAAAGACATGCTCGTATAAAACCAACAGACCTGTGGATTGGCGGGCTGACAGAGAGACTACAGCTGGCAGCAGGTAGGTAAGACTCTAATGCAAAGACAAAATGAAAGACACGCAGAAAGAATCTGTACAAAAACATACAGTAGGAATTTGGATTTACAACACTTGCACGCCATATGTGGATTAAAATAGTTATATTGAGGCATTGGTAATCATTCCTCCTCTCTATACTGGCCTTATTATTAGTTTCAGCTGATCTTTGGACGAGGGCTGTTCATTTTGTCTTCAACCACAGTCTTCAACGTCTTCTGATTCAGTCAAGAAGACGCACAATTAAACATGCAGTCAGCTGTTTAGATTGTATAATACAACTCTCAGATTACATATATGTGAATGTTGTATAAGGACAGATTTACAGTAAAGAAATCCTAACCTATAATTTAAGATATTTGAGGAATCAAATATATTCTTCTATTTGTGTAATTTCTTCCAGTAAATCTGTTTATAAAATGATTATTCTTCATGCTTAATGACTTGAATTGTTGAGCAGAACATAGTTGATCTCTCCTGTTATATTACTTATTAAGTAATTTCCTTGGGCATGGTATAAAAACAGATTAAATATATACATATATTTATAGAATATGGCAGAAATTGGTATTGATGATATTAATGTTATTTCCTCTTTTAGTCTGTAACCTCATTATCTTATGATGTATTTAATAATGTAAAATAATAAATGTATTTCACAAAGATTGACGAACGTCTGCTAGACTGCTGCCGTGGCGCCACGGCTTTGTGAGTGTGTCTTCATATACACACGAAGCCGCTCATTAAACATCCATCAAGTCGTCCCTGTGATTCATTAATGTGCCTCTCTCCCTCTTCCTTTCCCTCCGTCTCATTATGTGTTGAATCACCTTAAGACACAAATATGTGCGCCCACGTGCACATGCCCTCATCTCGTCTTTCTCTGGATGTGAATGTGTGTGTAATTATCAGCGTGATAATTAACAGTTGCATTTAAATGGGTACTGAAAAAAAGTCTGGAGACAGAGAGAGAGATGCTGACCTCGCCACGAACCCACCAACACACAAAAACACGCAGATAAATCGCACATGAGGACACATGTGCGCTTCCTGTGTACCAAAAGCACACATACATTACTGTACATGTCTGGCTGCACACACAATTACTTTGATTAATAGACAATTTCTGCTTCAGTGGCTCCAACACCACGTCACTGAGGTGTGTTTGAGTGTTTTTGTGTGTGTGTGTGTGTGTGTGTGTGTGTGTGTGTGTGTGTGTGTGTGTGTGTGTGTGTGTGTGTGTGTTATACAGAAATGCAGGTAAGAGAGAAACACAGACGTGGGAGTAATTGTTGTAATTTACGAATGTGACCTCATGATGAAAACAACAGATGTGCAATGTCGGAAATAATTACTGACAGAAAGTTAACTAATTTAACATTTAGATTAAAGGTTCTATATTCAATATCCAAATAACTATTTGCTATGTAAAGATAGCAAGATAAGTCGCTCTAACTCCGTGTGTTGTTTTCCAAGCTTCTCTGTGCTTTGTTGACATGGCCGCTCGTTCCTTTTAGTGCGTGTTCGTGCATGTGATCGTTCCTCACTGGTAGCTCACAGCCACCACTCTGCACTGCGCTTATATGGCGGTTACAGCCGATAACGCCTTCCTGACCCGCGGCGCCATTGCGGAAGCGTAGCGCCCACCCTCCAGTTCCCCCCACCAGGTTAAAACTGTTAGCGCTGTTAGCACTAGCTGCAAGCCACCTGCTCAGCCGTCGCCATGTTGAGAGCCGTAGGGAGGCAATAGAAATGCTCACCAATCTCGCATTTATCACCTTTAAAGGAACAGTGTGGAACATTTTGGGGGGATCTATTAGCAGAAATGGAATATAATATTCATAACTATGTTTTCATTAGTGTATAATCACCTGAAACTATGAATTGTTTAGTGCTTGTCTGCTTAGAATGAGCCCTTCATATCTACAGAGGGAGCGGGACTCACAGAGAGAGCGGGACTCACAGGGTCCGCCATGTTGCTCCGCTATGTTTCTACAGTAGCCCAGAACGGAAAAAAAACAAACACTGGCTCTAGAGAGAACCTTTCACGTTTTTACGCTCCCTGAAGGCCACCGCAGGTCTCCAACAAGCTTGTGAGCCACCGTTTGACTTCTGTTGCTTCTAAAGTAGTGTTATTATGGAAAGAGGAGTGAGCGGAGGAGTACTCAGTTGGTTGCAACCTGCAACCACACCCTACTAAATGCCGCCATATCCTACACACTGCACCTTTAACATGTTTCTCATTGTTGATGATGATGATAGTGTGTAAAAAATACTTTTTTTCCCCATTTATTATTTATTTTTAGACCTTCAGAACCCAAATGAGAAAACCAAAACCTACCTGAACTTTTCATCATCCCACATTTTCAGTATTTCATGCAAGTAAGTGGAAGATTTAAGGTGGTATTCCTCTTTGCATCTATCTTTAGTGTGTCAAACAACTACATATGCATTGAGGTGGACTTGGGTCAAGGTCTACTGACTATGGTCTAGCAGGGGGCCAAGGGCATCATTGAATAGGGCTGAAACTGGTGGTTTAATACACATTTGTTAGTAGGCTTTGGCAGGTTAAGACACCCTCCTGCACACCAAGGACCACGTAGTCAGTGCCTGGGCTGATATATTTTCACTCACTCACTCATTTTGTGCGTCATTTATGAGTGTTAAAGTGTCTCCTCAATTCCTCCTTCACGATACTAAATACATTTATCAATATTTATATATTTATACGACAGACAAAAAAGCTAACAAGACCAACAGATCCTGCAGCATCAGCCACTTCTCTGCTGTTCACCCATATTCTATTGTTTCACTTCGCAAAACACAGCTTAACAGATTGCTTTGTGTCACATAGCTGCCCCCTCTTTTTAAACTCTGACGCTCCACAGCAAGCAAATGTCTGTATAGCCTACTTAGCAAAATAACAAAATGGCTAAATGCCACACCGCTGATCATTACTTCTCGGTTATGTACATATTAGTTGCCATTATTGTGTCCCTTCCAGTAAGTGGTGCAACGGAGTCGTAATTTAGAATACATTACTTCGTGATTACCTTACCATTACTTGTGTCCCCTAAAGGAAAGAACAGCAATCGGTCTAGAGATTTTTAATGAGAATGCACCATTAGTTCATGACAGACCAAAACTAATCCGCCAATAAACTGTTGATATGTTTATAGCATTAATTAAAGAGACATTAGACCTTTCTCCTGGAGGTAAAGTATAAAGACGTATGTGAAAATAACGAGCACTGCACCCATTTTGGATTGTAGGTGTAAGTTTGAGTAAATATAGCAAGATAAAGATCGATATTACTTGTTCATTTCTTTGGTGTTTGTATGGATTACGAGTGTATCTGTGTTGTTGATGAGGTGAATGTTAATTCTCTCCGACAGCCATTACAACAGTCCCACAGAGAAACACATGCACTGGTGTTGCGGACCTCACAGGTGACTCATTATTTAACAGATGGCATTGAAAGACCACAAAAACAAACACACACACACACACACACACACACACACACACACACACACACACACACACACACACACGGGATAACCCCAGCCTCCCAAACATACACACACTTTCAAAACCCCAAATCTCCCTGTTGTCCTTGGCTGCCCTGTGAAATGAATTAAACATCATCTGCACACACACACACACAAACACAAACACACTCCTTAACAGCATATCCCTTTGTCATGTGCAAATGCACAAATGCACAACATTTAAGACATATTTAGTAGTGACAAGTAACTTAGATTTTAACTTTTTTGTCCAACTTCTGGGCCATGTCGTATATTGACGCACTTAGACACACAGATACACCCAAACTATAGCATGACCAATACTGGATTACTGATACCAGCCAATAGTAGTAGTGACAAAGATATATACTAAGTGCAACATTTCATAGTGTAAAAAAAAACAATGTAATGGGATACTGATTCTAAATGACTTCAAATCTACAGTAGTTTGGTATTTCTGCAATTGCTTGTTACTTACAACAGTTTACCTGCAAGCAGCTAATATCTGCAGATATATCGGCCTGGTCCATTTATTGGGCTAGCACTAAGTCACACATGCGCTGCACACCCCCACTAGGGGTCGCCAAAAAAGCGTCACTGGGGGGTTGCGAGGCCTTCTTGATTTTAACGGGTGTAAGACAACTTTTTTTTTTTTAAATATACAGTTTGGCCTATATGTCAGCATTTATAATAAATAAACTTAAAAATTAGAAAAGTACACAGTTAAACCAATCAAAGAGCTAACAGAACAATGGTCAAGCGTCAGGGAGAAGAAAACACTGAATTTGTCAAAAAAGAAGCTTAATTGATAGATCACCATTAGAGGAAAAGAATATAATCACAAATGTCCATGTACTAATCAATGCAAAATTGGCAAGTAGCTACAGAAAAAGAAAAAAAAAAAACAAACAAACAAACAGGAAGAAGAAAAAAACAAAACAAACAACAACAAAAAATCATTTAAATAAAAACTTCTGCGCCACCCTCCGCAACCCACCCTATATAATTATGCTTAAATACTAATAAAAAATTTATCACAAAAAAAGAAGCTTAATAAGTGCGCATGATAGTTAAAAAAAAAAAAAAACATAAAACAGAGATTTGTATTAAAAGTTCCTAAAAATAACAGGAAAACTCATCTCTGATGCAATATTCGTGGAAAATAGTCTGCTCAAAATTCATCAAAAATGCTTGTTTTACACAAACGTCCTGCATTTATTGCATTCAATATTTGGGTCAATTGTACAGTTTATCAGCTTTTTTGTACTGTTATTGTTATGCATTGAATATAATATGAAATATCCATAAAATATGTCAAGGGTTGTCAGTTTTCTCAATCATAGAAAAGGGGTCCCTGAAGGAAAAATATTGGGAACAACTGGATTAATATATGGAAGTTACCATTCAAAGACTTTTAATAATATGTAAATTATATATTGATCAGCCTGATCAGAAATGTAAACTTTGAGTTTCTATCAAGGCTTGTTATATTTGATAGTAAAAGTGAACATGTGAGTCTGTCAGTGGGATAACCAGCTGTCTGAACGCTAATCTAATAGCCTCCAAACAGATGCTGAGGCTTTCCACCTGCTATCTAACAATCTTGCTTAAAGAGGGGAAAATAAAACAGAACTACTTTTACAGTTAAGTGTTTGTTTTACTGGAGGTGATTAATTTGGGTTAGTCATTACACCGCCTCCTGGAGCAAGAACAGCTTTTTGGCAGCGAACCAGAGACGACAGAGGAGCGGGAGCGACTTATTTGTTGCTATATGTATTTGTTGTTTGCTATTTGTATCGCAGCGTTTGGTATTTGTATTTCTGTGTATGTTTCTTTATGTGACTGTGTGTTTATGTGTGTGTGTGTGTGGGTTGTTAATCCTAATGTGTCTCCTCTGGCTGCATGTGTTTGCCTGCTGTACGGCGTCATGCTGTGAACACACATGCTATCACAAAAGCACATCCCTCTCAACAAGCACAAATACCCATGAAACAAAACTGCAGGGGTACCACACACACACACACACACACACACACACACACACACACACACACACACACACACACACACACACACACACACACACACACACACACACACACACACACACACACACACACACACACACACACACATAGACACATATGAACCACCACTGAGAGCCAAAGTGCACATGCTGCTATTAGTTGTTTACAAAATATGCAAAACATGGAAACACAAATATCATTTGTCTGGTTGGTCAAAAACACAGTTGGAGCAGCATTTTGTTAAGAGTTTGCCAGCAGATTTCATAAGAAAACTTTAATACCCACAATAGAACAATTTGTTGTGCATGATGAACAGGAAAAAAATGAATTACAGTGGTTGTCAGTCACTCCAGCTGTCTACGTATAATTTATCCATTAGAGCTGTATTTTATGTCTGGTCCTGCTACTTTACTTTTACATTTCTGAGTGCTGCAGCATCTGGGGTTTTATGTGTGTGTGTGTGAGTGTGTGTGAGTGTGTGTTCTGCATATGCAATGTGATATTTTCTCCATCGCTGTAGGAAATTTTCCTGTTTCCCCCCAGGACAGGTGGAAGGTCGTGGTCAACTGCAGAGAGGTGTGGATTCAATATGTTGCTGCAGCCGGGGTTTAAATCCAGGTGCGGTTGCAGATGTTTAACAAGAGTGGTATTAATCATGCCGTGTATACGTCATTTTGATGGTATTAAATCATTGCACATTGATTGTGAGCCATTAGTGTAATTACTGTAAACAGTACAGAGTACTGAGACCATCTCCGGGATTCTTGGCAGCTTTAAAAAGGCCTCTATACTTATACATTTGACACTGTGCATTTCCTAGTAAAGGACTGCTTCACCTGAATACAAATCTATATCGTCCACACATTACAGGCAGCCTTCTATTTCTATTTATGAAAATCAACATGTAGACGCCTGAAAGTTAACTTAAAGGGATAGTTTCGAATTTTTTGAAGTGGGGTTGTATGTGGTACTTATCCATAGTCGATCAACTTCCCAGGACGAACACTTAAATATATAGCTCTGATTTAAATCAGTAGGTCCTAAAAGTTGCAAAATGCACTAATAGCCGAATCCAGAGTTATAATGAACAACCCTCCGTGAGCGAGCCAAGACAGAGCGGCTGGGAGGCGGGGTTAAAGGAAACGATAGTGCGCTTGCTCTATGGGCCCACTGGATGCAGAAGATCCGGGTAATTTCATACCAGGGAAGTCAAACTTTTTTTACTTTATGCGCAACTGAGCAACTCCGCCTCCAACGCCGTATCCAGTTTTCTTCATACATTCATGCTGTGGACAGGGGCAGCAGCAGAGTGGATTTTAGCCACCTAAAAGGCCCACCTAACAAAAATCAATATCAGTTTAAGTGTAGGCTGTATTTAGAATATTTTCACAACTTTACTTTGCTTTCAGACAGCCCTTCTGGCGGGGAACTGAAGCTGTTATTTATGCTCTCTTCAAAGCCACCAGACTCCTTTGACAAAAACAGTTTTACCTCGCTGAACACAGGAGTTGCTGGTCTACCACTGCCTCGATCGGAGCTGAGCTAATCAGCTGGTAGCTGTAGCTTCATATTTACTATGAAGGCATGGGAGTAGATTTCAAAATGCATCTAACTCTCAGCAAGAAAACAAATAAGTGTATTTCCCAAAATGTTGAACAATTTAAAGCTTTAAAACTTCAAAACAGCTGTTGGTGTTAGCCGATCCATGTTAGGTGCAGTCAATACCTACCGATTGGTTGTGTTTAGATCAGAGACAAAGGTTGTTTTCATACACTTTGTATGTGTGCACAGCACACATACAAAGTGTACACTACCACCACTGCCCATGGTAGAAGACCACATATGCGTCAAGTACAGAAACAAATCAAGACTTTCAAGATAGCCTCATGTGTGTTCATTTCTTTTTTCAAGGTAATAACGTCTCGGTGTGAATAAAGCATTCAGACTGAGTGGCTAGTTGTCTATTCATCACCATGGCTGATTGCCAATAGGCTCTTTTGGACTTCTGTCTTATTGATTTTTAGCCATTTTGTGACCACAGTAACACTAAAGGAGATTGATGTGTAACACCAAATAGCAAGAGGGTGCTGTTCTTGGAGTGCAAATGGAGCTAAAGCTTTCACAGTTTCTCTCAATGACAGATGGTGGAACGAGTGAGAGGCCAAAGTAAAAATAATTTGCTTCCAACGAGTGTATTTATCCTCAGTAAAGCAAAGGGAGAACAGCATAGACTTAAAAGGAAGAAGCAGGTTTTATGGGAAATGAGGTTTATATTTTTTAGGAAAATGAATATCAAAATTATTCTAATGATGAGTTTTCGCAAATTCATTTTAACGCCACTAATTTCTTTAATGCATTAACACAATCAATCTTCCAGAGGTGGTAGCTGGCTCAGTTTTAAAGCTAGCTGAAGATACTGGCATCATATGAAACTAGAAAACCCAAGGAATCCAATGGTACCAACCATTTCATACTAGCTTTTCGTGAAGGAGGTTAAATAACGCTCCAAACTTGCGCCAAATTTTGGCGAGGGAAAACAGTCATGGCCATTTTCAAAGGGGTCCCTTGACCTCTGACCTCAAGATATGTGAATGAAAATGGGTTCTCTGGGTACCTACAAGTCTCTCCTTTACAGACATGCAGTTTGGGGCAAGTCATAGTCAAGTCAGCACACTGATTGAGTTTGCCATGTTATGATTTGAGCATATTATTTATGCTAAATGCAGTACCTGTGAGGGTTTCTGGACAATACTTGTCATTGTATTATGTTGTTAATTGATTTCCAATAATAGATATATGCATAAATTTGCATACAGTACACATATTTGCCCACTCCTATGTTGATAAGAGTATTACATACTTGACAAATCTCCCTTTAAGGTACATTAATCGCAATTAATCACGGACAATCATGCGATTAATCACGATTCAATATTTTAATCAATTGACAGCTTTACTTTAAAAACAATAATCTTTAAATAGTTACGAAGAAGCTTACTGTTATTGTACAGAATATTACCCAATATTCATGCAGCACATGTGGTGTGTTTTTCTTTTTTATTGGTGACACCGACCCTACAATCGTCCTACAGGGGAAAACAGCTTAGAACTGAGGAGAGCATCATGTAATTCACCTGGAAAAGCTTGCTCCCTTGTGGATCTCTGTTCTATTTTCCTCTTTATTCTTTTCGTGATACTTCGTCCTTTTGAACACACAAGTGCTGATGTGAAACAAACTTTCTTTAATCTGCCTTTTCCCTCATTTGTAAACAAACCTGTGAACCTGGTGAACTTTTCCTCCTTTCTTGTGACACATTTATTTATTTATTTTTGTCTTAATTCTTTTGATCGGTGGCTTTGTATTTAGGTTTGAATTAAATCATTTCTGTTTTTGCCTCACAGGACTTTGTTTTGACAACTGTTTTTCAGCAGCAAACAGTTTTGTTTTTTTTAAACTTTTATTTCTCCTATTGAAGTTGTCGAGCAAAAGAGCAGAGTAAATTTCTCATTCTCGAAGAATGTGACAGAGACAGCCATAGAAAGTGACTGACACATATTTTAAAACTTTTATTAATGTTGATAGGGCTGCTGCTTCGGCTTCTACACAGCCGACAATTTATTTTCTTATTACAAATAAGTAATGAAGTGTATTGGATGCCAATGGTGACAAAAACAATCAATAATACTTATTTACTGGAAGATCTATCTCAATCAAGTATCTGATTGGCGAAAGCTTTGGAAAAGCTGTTGTACTGGATTGCATTAGATTGTGGTAGGTATCTTTGACACCTTCAGATTTCTAATAAAATTGAGTGCAATTATTCACATCAAATGTGCCCTGATCATAATGGAAAAAGAAAAATTGGCTTAAATCAATATTTAAATTCCAGCTAATAAAAGCTTAAGAAAAATAAAGAGAGAGTTTAAGTTTCGTGCCTGAGTGTGAAAGGGTTAAAAAAGGATTTAGGCTACAGCCACAAAAATGTGTTTTTGTTTTAAATCAAAGCATAACTAATTCTACGTTTAAGCCTAGCTTCCACGCTACTCTGGCGTTTTCGAGCCCCTAAAACGGAAACGTTTGAAAACGCTGCCGAGACCCCGTTTTAGTTTTAAAACTCCGGGGGTTGCATTTTAGTCTGGATGGACAGAAACGGAGACCTTTGAAAATGCAGACACCCACGTTTGCTTCTTGATTGTTTCTTATCCATTATGCATGTCCTTCCCTGATCCGCCACGCCCCGTCACGTGAACCTTTTCTAGAAGAAAACAAAACAACAGCCTCGACCACAGTGGTTCATTTCAACATGAATAACAAGTTACAAGCGTTGCTGACCTTGTTTGTCTTTGATATCAATGGTTGTGCATTTAAATTCTGCATTTTATAATGTTATTACTGCCTACATGCACAGGAGGCAAGCTATTATTGAAGTGCTTTGCATCAATTCCTATGTTTGCTTCCTGTATTCACCAGTAAGCGCATGTCCAGTGTATGTTCTGAATTCTGAAACGGTCCTAAAAGCTTGTCTGGACGGAGACCAAAACGTATTAGTGTGGATGTAGTCTGAAATATAGAGGAATATTAATACAGTACATGATTTGTAAAACATATACTTAATAATAATACATGAATAGTAACATCTTGGTCTTCTCCAAGGGTAACTTGAGTCATTATTTCACTTATAATGTATTTAAATGTATTTTATTCTGACATTCAAGTAATGTATTAAAAAAAAAAAAGGAATCTATCATCTTTCTGCTAATGCAATAGTCAGTTCATTCTCAATAAAAGCCGAGCTAATGTCCCTCAGGCCAGACTGTAGATCTCTTATATCCTCCACAAAGAAGCTCCCACATCCATTCAATGTTTAATTAGACAAGAGGAGAATAAAGAGGATCAAGCTCCGTCCGAATTTTACCTCACGGTGCCTCGGTGCTTCGCTGTGTTGTTTGTAACTGTCACGTTTTTGATAAAAACCAAACCTTGCCAAGTTATAGTACTATAAGTATAGTTCATGACCTATAGGTATATGGGTCAAGTGAGCAAAAAAAATAAAATAAAATAAGCTGTTAATCTTAATTCCTCTGCAGATACAAGGATTTAACCTGACAGCAGCTACTCCGATCTTCTCGGTTCCATTTTAATTCGAGGAGACAAAGATGATCCCTGAGTTAATATGGTTTAGGAAAAACCAGCACTTGAGAGGATTAGGAAGACAGAGAGCAGAGGGAAAGAGTAATAACAAGAGAGGAGAGGAGACAGTGAGGAGAGTGAGACGGGCAGAGAGACAGATGGAGAGTGAGGGGAAGAAGTGGAGGAGAAACCCGGAAGAGCGGATTGAGAAGGAAATGATTATACGAAGACAGACGGATCGCTCTGAGCTCTCTAATCTTGTCTTCCCAAAGGTACCTGACATTTCACTGCATCATAAGCTTGTGCTGCCGCCCAAACAGGCTGAGTATTAGGGGGGAGACTACAGGATCAAATCAATAAGATACAGGAGAGAGGGACACAGAGATGGAGGGATAGTGACAGAAAGAAAGAGAGAGGTGGAGATAACGTGAAATGCAACCAGAGAGAATGTTTGGAGGAGGTGAGATTGTAAATTAGTGGAAAATGATGACGAAGAAGACAATATGAAACCCAGACTGCGTGTTCATGAAAATGATTTGAAGGGGTGAAAAGTGTACAAGCTCCTTCCTGAATCATTTACTGAGAAATCTGACAAAACCTTTGTATGTTTTTTTCCGGATTTACACATTTACATTTCACAAGTTTCTGGATGTATTTTTGGAAATAGTGAGTCACATACTGTATGTCAGGTGATATTATATTCACAGGTGTAACAGTGTTGGATTGAAACCTTTCAGCTATTGTTTGAATATCAACTTTCATTACCAGAGCTTATTTGAGCCATTTTAAAAAAGGACGTTTTCCACCTGTCTGTGTGAATAAAACAGCGCAGGACTCGAGCAGATGACCTCATCCTTGACTAATCGTATTACTTTCTTTTATGACAAGGCAAAAGTGTGCATGGCTCACATACCCCGGCTCACTGCTTGACTCCTACTAAAGTAGGTCCAAAGGTTTTGCCCTTTCGGAAGTAATGAAACGAGTTCTACTCCGGAAACGAAATTGAAGTAAAATAAATCACAGTGCTTGGCCAAAATTTCAATCATTTTCAGCACCCTGGACTTCTAACCCCCAAAAGGCACAACTAGACCACACTGTCAACCATCATACCAAATTTGAAATTCATAAGTGAATCAGTTTTCGAGTTCTACACCAGAAACGAAATTGAAGTCGGAAAAATCACAGTTTTTGGCCAAAATGTAAAAACATTTAGGCACCCTGGACTTCTAACCCCAAAAAGACACAACTAGACCACACTGTCAACCATCATACCAAATTTGAAGATCCTAAGTTAAATAGTTTCCAAGTTTTGCTCTGGAAACAAAACTGTGATACGCGAACGGACAGATGGATGGACGGACACGAGGAGCGCTATATACCCCCGACTACATTGTCGCGGGGGTATAAAAAAATGATTCTGTAAGCAAAGGTTGTAAGATTCAACTTCAGTTTTCACTTTCACGCTCTGCAAATATTCTGACAAATAAGTGTAATATGTGTCTGAGTGACCAAATGAAAGAAATGTATGAATGCACAGATATATCTTAAACCATCTTACCTTTCCTTTATCTCTTTTATTGTCTGTCTGTCTTATTTCCTCAGTTACAGGTACTTCATGTTCCATTTCGACATCAATCAATATGTCTGTCCTTCCTTCAAAAACGGCGCTTAAGCTTTCAGCAAGTCTTATCAAGTAGCACCATCACTTCTGCGACAAGAAACATCAGGGGGTTTTTTTGTAGGAAATATCATCTTCATTTTGTTGTGGTTTTATTAACATTGGTTTGCTTTGGAGCCATAATGGTACGTTGATTAATTGATTCGGCAACTATTTCCAATGGATTAAATGTTTTAGTCATATTTCAAGAAAAAATATAAACGTTGCATCTTCTCAAAAGGTGAGAATTTTCTGTTTTTTGGTGGTCTTATATTATAGCAAATATATATATAAATAATATTTGGGGATTTTGTTTTAACGCCGCTAATTTCTTTAACAAATTAACGCAATTGATCTTTCAGAGGTTGAAGTGGGCTCTGTTTTAAAGCTACAGTGAAGATATTGGCATCATATGAAACTAAAACACATAAAGAATCCATTGGTACCAACCATGTCGTACTAGATTGTCCCGAAGGAGGTTATATAACGCTCCAAACTTGTGCCTAATTTTAGTAGGGAAAAACTGGCATGGCTATTTTCATACAACTATGCAATTAATCACAATGAAATATTTTAACCGATTGACAGCCCTAATTTGAATAAGTTTCACTAATTTTCTAATATCTAATAGACAATGGGTGGATCGATGAATTGGTAAAAGGTTTGGTAGATAGATAATAAAACTATTTGTTAGTTGCAGCCCAAGTTTGCTCATGTGTGTCCTTCCCTCTTTGTCAAACCTTGGGTCTGGTGTGAGGAATTACTTTGAATTATTTTTTGTACAAAACATTTGACAACGTTTAAAGAATTAAACCAACATGAACAAGACTGAGACTTACAACAAATTAACTAAAACAATGTTTACGAACACCAAAACTTCTATGTTCTCATGGCTACTTTTAATAGCATAAATGAATAGCTTAATAATGGTCCTGACAGACAAAACTCAATTTCATGCATGGTTTGCGGCCGTTTTTTCTTCTTGATCATCTGTTACATCAATATGTGTCGCATTGTTTAAAAATTGAACTTAAAAAACATTTCTTGTTTCTAAAGGCAGACATGACAGTGTTCTTTAAGAATTGATTCTCATTTGGTCCGCTTGTCATTTCGGTAACAAAAGTGATTAACCTTTTGACCCTTAGCAAACAAATGTCTAAAAAGTATGTGTCCTTCTTTATGTAACTTCTGCTCTTCTGGATTCAAGATTTGGAAAGAAGTTATGATGTGATAGAGGAGGTGGCAGCGGGCTAAGCAAAGTTGTCGAGACGGTGATGCCCAGCAAAGAAAATTCTTTTTTGCTCACTCCGCAGCACTCGTGACCATAGATGAGTGTTTGACTAATATATCGAGAGGTTCATCTTCAGACTCTACTCTTTCTACGCCATGACAGCCTGGTGCAAAGCCTGCATCACTGCCTTTACTTTTATCTTGTTTTGGAATAGAGTACCACAGTCTTAGACTTGGAGGTGCTGACCCTCATCCCAGAAGCTTCACACTCAGCTGCGAACCCCCCCGCCCAACTGTGCACTTCAGGTCACAGTCCAGTGAAGCAAGTAAAAGTACCTCATCAGCAAAAAGCTTTGATGCGGTCCTTCGGCCCCCTAAATTGGACTCCACTCTTCAGCTACAGCTAGAGACTATCAATCACAAAGGAATTTGTTTACTATGTGTATCGATTTGCAGATCGCTGTCTTATAACCCCTGAGGGGCTCAAAAGACAGTGAATCTAATGCTCTTGTAACTAATTACACAGATCTTTACCTCATTTATGTTTGTTTTAAATGAACACCTACTGTACACACACAGAATATTTTCTTATGATACTCTATTTTGAGTGTGTGATTGACATTTGTCAGTCCTTTTGAGCCCTGAATATTACACCTAGGTTTCATCATTGCTTCCATTTCCTGTTGAACTGTGTGTTTTGTACGAGTGTGTATCTGTGTGCCTGTATGGGAGGAAAGCGAAAGTGTTTTTTTTTTTAAAGAATAAAGTACATCCGTGTGCCCACGTGTGTGACCAGAATGATAATGAAGGTTGAGGAATTGTCCTCAACAAGAGGAAGCCTGGGAGATGTCAAAAGTCCTGATGTCATGATGATGACACACTCTTTTCAGAAAATAAAATAAAAATAAAAAAAATAGAATCTCTTTGAACCCAGACATGACATTATTCTCTTGAATCACCGAGTATCCCCAAGGACTACAGTTGACATCAAATCCCATAACCTAGACCTGCTGCATCTGGAAACTTTTCTTTCACTTTCTTTTGCCACTTGAGGCAGCAGAATAAGGTGAAAACATAACATATAGCATCACCTTATATAAGACAATCGATTAAAATATTTAATCGTGATAAATCGCATGATTGTCCATGATTAATCGTGATTAATCACACATTTTATATCTGTTCAAAATGTACCTTAAAGGGAGATTTGTCAAGTATTTAATAGTCTTCTCAACATGGGAGTGGGCAAATATACTTGCTTTATGCTAATGTATGTATATATTTATTACTAGAAAACAACAAAAAAACAATGACAAATGTCAAATCATAAGATGGCAAACTCAAGCCCAACAGGTAACAACAGCTATCAGTGTGCTGACTTGACTTTGACTTGACCAAAACTGCATGTGATTATCATAAAGTGGTCATGTCTGTAAAGGGGAGACTCGTGGGTACCCATAGAACGTATTTTCATTCACATATCTTGAGATAAGTATGCTATGGTTGGTACCAATAGATTCCTTAGGTTTTTTTAATTTCATATGATGATCTCCACTCTAGGTTTAAAACCGAGCCTGTTACAACCTCAAAAATATAGAATAGTGGCGGGGCCCAACAGCGGCCCGTCGGATTTTTAAGAGGTTAATTAAAAATCGCAAGTTGTGTTAATGGGGTAAAGAAATCTGTGAAATTAAAATGACTTTGCGTTAACACAAGGTTATTGCGTTAACTCTAACAGCCCTACTACTTACTTACACATCCTACAGACATAGAGCAACATTAGCATTCATTTGGGGTTGTGTTTACGAGTCCAATATGTTGCTTTTAGCTCTGTTTTGGTCTCCACCAACTCCTCAGAAAAATTGTCTCTTTAGCTTCTAAATATTCAACAATGCTCATATCAATTTCATTTTATTTTACTAACGTATTGATAATGTATTAATAAACTTATTTACAATTGTATTTTTAGAAATGTATCAACTCAACATATTCATCTTATTCATCAATAGGTTTCTTTTATCTCTCATTGTAACTTATATTTAAACCAGCCATGTTGCAGCCATGATTGAGGTGTGTTCAGCACCCACTTCTGAACACACCTCAATCAGTGATGTCAAGACAGGTGTTTCCCTTCTGGCACCATAAAACATTTTGCTACCAGAAAATTGTTACTCTTCTCAAGAAGGGACAGGTGATCCATCACAAATCACAGACAAACGTGCACGCTTTCTCTCCACCCCACTTTTGAACATCTTTCAAAGCTGTCAGAAGAGATGGGGCAAAAATCACCAGCATCCAGTCACACTCAAACCTGGTTGGGCAGCCCAGACAGATGGAAGTGATATTGAAATTCAAAGCACTGGATCCTCCTCCCTCACTGTAAATATTGTGTCACAGTCTGCAAACATCCATAAATGTGTCAATATAATTTCTGAGAAAAATTAATGGACTCCACCACCGACAGTGTCTCATTAGGGTTGTGTGAAATGAGCTTGAACTCTGAGACACATTGTGTTATGTTTCCCCACCTCCGATTGGATTATGTGCGACACTAGACAATTTGATTTCCCCATGTTTGTCATATTGATTGTACAGTCTAGTGATTGACGGTGAAGTTCAGACAAGTATAGTAAATCAACTTCATTTAAAAGGAATAGTTCAACATTTTCGAAAAATGATTATTTGTTTTCTTGCCAAGAGTTAGATGAGAAGGTCATATCTGTAAGGTAAATATGAGGCTACTGGGAGCAGTTTAGCTAAGCCGAAATACTGTAAATGGTTAGCTTAGCTCTTTCAAGAAAAAATGTGAACAAAAGAGTTCCAAGAAATAGTCCTGTGATTGTTCCAGTCTTTCTGCTAAACAAGGCTAAGCTAACTGGCTGCTGGCAAATTTCCCAAAATGCTGAACTCTTTTTAGGCCAACTAGAAATTTAGCCCTAGCATTCAATATTCATATGACATGAAAGGGGCAGAGGGATGGTCTCCAGTTTGTATTTAGTTTCAATGTAGATTCTACTTAAGTTAATAAAAATCCCCAAGCTATACTTCCTGGTACCAAGTGCACCAGATTGATGCAGTTGATTAATGTTCATTTGACTCTAAATGCCTGGTGAGCACAGTCTGTAATTCTTTTATGCTTATGCACAGCCATCCCTGCTCTGTGGAGCATAACGTAGAATAATTCCCCTTAGCAGTTTGCATTACAACAAGACTAAGAGCCTACAGCCATGCCAGCACCTCTGAGGCTGCACTTCAGCACAGCAGTGCTTTGGTAGAAACGCTAATGTCAGCATGGCAACATGCTCACAATGACAATGTTAAAGGTGCTAAATTTGATATCCAGAGCATTAATATAGCAGCAAACAACGATTTGCTATGTAAATATGTGAAGATATAGAGGAGCAATGTCTACCTGAGCAGAGAGGGAAGTCGCTCTCCCTCTGTGTGTCTTGTTATCCGAGCTTCTCCGTGCTTTGTTGACATAGCCGGGCTGGCTGCACTTGCTTTCAGTGCACGTTCGTGAATGTGAGCGTGCCCTACTGGCTAGCTCACGGCTGCCGCTCTGCACTGCTCTCATACGGCAGTTTAGCTGATAACGCCATCGTCATGGAAGCGTAGCACCCACGGGTAAACACTGTTATCGCTGTCAGCACTTTCGCAGTTGTTTGCACTGTTTAGGCCGTTTAACGCTGTTAGCACCGATTCGCTGCGAGTCCCGTTGAGATGCGCTGTTGCCATGTTGAGAGGCAATAGAAATGCTCCCAATCCCGTATTTAGCACATTTAACAAGGTGAATTTTAGCAGGTATAATGGTTACCACCATGGTTAATTTAATGTGTTAGAATGCTAAAATTTAATTAGCAGTTAACCTGAAGAACAGCTGAGGATGATGGGAATCGTATTAGGTTTGCAGGACTTTGGTTCATTATCCAGAGTATTGGACAAATTAAAATTTTGATGAATTAAGTTATTACAATTCACCGTGAGGAGAACATTAATGTTTGCACCAAATCTCATTATATTCTAACCAACATTTGTTGAGATATTTCACTCTCAACTAAAAATGTCAATCTGCCACTGGCGCAAGAGGAAGAGTCAGGGGATCATCAAAGTCATTAAAATTCATCCTTTAGGCACCAATAAGAGTCGTACAAAACTTCCATCCAATAGTTGTTGAGTTGTTTCAGTCTGGACCAAACTGGTGGGCTGACCAACTGACCGGCATTGGCATCTGCGGAGCAACGCCGCAAGCGTGGCTGAAAAATCGTTACACATATCTCTCAAATGAATAAACAGTGTTCAACGATTCAAAGGGGGTTTTTTTACATGCAAGGCTGTGTCTGCTCAAATTTGAATAACTGACAGCGACCTGCAACTCCACGTGTAATCACTACACTGCCTCGGACTGTATCTACCAGAGAACCTCCTGGATAAACCTCTTCAGCACTCGCAGAGGGGTCAGTCCGGTCTATCGGCCAAGCTGGCACATCGCACTGAGGAAATCCAGGGTTACAGAGGCCCACATCCCATTCCTCTTAATCCAGCCACATGCCAGGCCAGATGTGAGCAGTGTCGAGGGAGTCTGGTGATAAAAAAAAAACTGGCCTCTGTGGCATCCTCTACTGTCCCTCCAGCAGATTTCTGCTGCTTGGTCTGCGCTGCCTGAAGCTGGAAAGCTGCCACCTGACTCTCCAAGTCAATCAAGCTGTGACCACCCTCCTGGCCGGGACAGACGTCCACCAACTTCTTCTGAATCCCTGCCAGGAACGCTGCAAGGGGCATTAAGCATGATGTCACAAGCAGACAGCTGCCAAGTTGTTTATTATCAGCACCCTGCCCCTGTATGAGAGATGTGATAGCAGGTGCTTACACTTCGACAGCCTCGCTTCAATTGCTTGAGACACACTTGCACTTGTACTGGCACGAGACCCATTACTCAAAAACCATTTCCTGTCAGTGTCCCCCGAGGCCTGCTGGGAGCTGTGGAGAAGAAACCACACACACCAGGCCACACCGCAGAGTCTCACCACAGTCAATCCTGGCCAGAAAAAGTCTCCCTTTTAAATCAGGAAGCTGCCCTGCTGTGACAATGTACCACTGATGCCTTAACCAAAAATGTCCAGGATACCTGCTGCAAGGACAGCCTGTAAAATATCATCCTCACAGAAGACTAAGTGAATCCTGCAAGTTCAATTTTCACCAGATATTAGTCCGGAAAAGAGTCACTGAAAATCAATTGAGTCTGGCAGCTGGAGGTAGAACTCAGTGAACTTTGAGAAACGATGTAGATGATGATGGAAGCAACCAGTATTTGACTTCATTTTGATCATATTTCATTTATAGGACTGACGAATTAAAGAAAAAAATACTTATTACAATCTTGGTCTTCCCCTTGTTTTGGTAATCCGTTGGTACCAACCATGTCATACTAGCTTGTCGAGGAAAAACTGGCATGGCCATGTGGGTTCTATGGGTACCCACGAGTCTCCCCTTTACAGACATGCCCACTTTATGATAATCACATGCAGTTTGGGGCAACAGATAGCAAGAGCTAATAAATATGCAATTCATTTGTGATTAATCATGTGTGTACATTTATACACATTTATTTATATATACTGTATATGTGTTTTATCAACTTGTTCTACCATTTTACCATTTGATATGTTCTGTGATGTTCTGTTTTAGCAGATACCATATTTGTTTTACTTTATCTCCTTTTATTGTCTAATGTTCTGTTTTAACAGTTACCATATCTTTTACTTTATTTATCTGTTTTAATTGTCTTGTGAAGCACTTTGTAACATTTGTTTTGAGAAGTGCTATATAAATACATTTATTATTATTATTATTATTAATAATCGCAATTAAATATTTTAATTGATTGACAGCCCTAACAAATAGTTTATAATAAAACTATATTTATTAGGTAGAATGGAAAAAAAAGAACTACAATTTGGGACATTGGTTTTCCAAGTCTGGGACAGTTGAAAGTAGAATTCGGGACAGTTGCGGGACACTGAGGATAAAAGTTCATTTCGAGTCCTGACCTGAACATAATATTGTACTCAACAATGGCATTGTAGAGACAGCGACATTGAAATACAAGCCACAGATGGATTTTAAACTGCAGTCTTAACCCGGCAATTAAAAGCAGGTCTAAACAAAGGTGAACATTAAAAGTTATTACGCCAGTAACTCATTACGACTGTCAACTCGATTGGAGTGCAAATTAACTCTGCAACACTAAAGAAGCTCATAAAAGAGTCACTTCAGGGGTTCAGGCGGCTGAACTCTAGAAGTGACTCCTTCTGTGCTAAAAACGTCAGTCAGGATGTCCAACATTGAAGCGCTGCAGACATACTGTAAGACCTGGCAGTAGGCTGAGATTAAGGCATACTGTACAGAGAGTGAGGAAAAAAAGATGATAGGGGAGAGAATGTGAGGGAAAGAAATGCATGGTAAGGAACAAACCAGATTAAAAAAATAGGTAGCAGATAAAAGATAAATGGACAGAAACACCAAAGGAAAAGCAGTGAGAATGAAAGAAGAAAGTGAGTAAAGATATGAGCTGAACAAAGTAAAGAATGGAAGATGAGTGGTTACTTTGTAGTCTGAGTGTTAGCTAAATGTAATGGAAAAGCATGGGAGTAAATGGCCGTTATGAGTCAGTTTTAAACAACTTTAGCTATAACATGACCTTCACTGCAGGATTTTTCACTGACTGCTGCAAAGAGCATACCAGAGGAATCCTAATGAACGCTGAAAATCTTTGTTTATTCTCATTCTGCAGACCTATAAGACAACATCATGACAAATCTGCGCAACGGTGCACATAAGGAATTATAGCACACGACATCAACTGTGAATATAAGTGTAAAATGATAAAATGAGGGTGATAAAGTGTGACAAAAAAAAAACAGTGTGAATGAGTCTGTGCATATTTATGCCTGTATGTGCCTGCTTGTGTTATTAACTGAAGAAGGAATCAGATACAGAGAGTCTCTGTGACTGTAAATGTAAGAGAACAACCTTATATGAGTTTGTTACAGTACAAATGCAAAGTTAAGTGTGCGCATGTACACAAATACAGTAGGCTCGTGTGTGTGTGTGTGTGTGTGTGTGTGTGTGTGTGTGTGTGTGGTTACTTAATATATTCGCTTCTCACTTTTCATTTAGATTTAAGACACTGCTGAATCCCACAGAACTTTTCAGCTTGAATAATTCACTATACTTTATCCTAAGCAAACCCATACTGTCCATAGAGAATATTTATGAGAAGACTAATTTGCAATACGGTGTGTGTGTGTGTGTGTGTGTGTGTGTGTGTGTGTGTGTGTGATGAAGGTACAGAATTAATGCGTAAAGAAGCAGCTCCATCTATTGAAACTGAAGTCCTTCATGTGTTTCTCCATTATTACACAGCACATTCATGTGTGCACATACGAGTATCGACACGCAATTGTCCGTGGATAAAAGTGTGTCCGTAAGCAATGCGTGAGCACCTATTTCCGTTTCATATTTCTCACAGCCAATTAGACACGCTCACTACTGTCCTACTGTACACCATTAAAATCAAAGGGAAACTTTAAAAGCAGAAATCCGTCTGTAGCTTATCATTACCGAGCTCACATTGTGGCAGAGACATCAAAGGAAATCCCTTTGGCTCGGATAACTACAGACAGTGCATCTCTTATAGCCAATAACACACAGTGGAGCATGGATGAGGGTTAGTGAAGCCACTGAAGGACCAGAGGCCTGTACTACTAAGCGAGTTCAACATACCCGGGGTATCTTCTCGTTATCTGGCTTCACTAACCCTAACAACCGAGATCCCGCTTAGCGGTCCTACGACGCTGGTTATCAACTCAGGAAATCAACCCGGGGTTTCTCCGTCTGGCTGTGAGCGCGTTCACATGAACGGGGGCGGTGTTTGCAGAAATCTGACCAATCGCAAACACGGACAAGTCCACAGATTTGCAGACAGACAGGGAGAGCCAACTATATTGGACAAACACAAAGAAGTTAAACACTTAATCCAGGCTAAAAGTAACACATTTGAAGCTGCCAAATTAACAGACTTATTAATTTAATGGAATTCTCAAAAGTCAGATACAGTCGTCTATATATAAATATCTTTTATGAGTGCAATGGATGAATGGATTACACGTCTTTATACCATGTGGTTAAAGTGTGGAGTGTTTGACTATTTCAACCTTCTTTCAGCTGTCCTTCCTGCATTTGTCAGTTTAAACTGTGTTGTTTATAGCCTGGATTATGACTTAAACTTCTTCATATGTGTGTAATATTATCATACAATCACCACATAGAGCTCTGATTGGTCATTAGGCGGTGCTTTTATATGAGTTGATCTCTTATCTGGAACATAACCTGCTCCAGAGCAGGTTAGCTGTTCAGCATAAGTTACCATGGCGATCTACCGCTGGTAAGAAGTGATCCACCTTCATAGGACGTTAACCAAATATTTTCTGTCGGAAAAACCTATGGGTCACAGAGCGGTGTCGGCGTAGCTGGCAAGAGTCCAGGGCAAGTGCGTGTGGCATATGAAAATATCAAGATAAATATTGTTAATCAATATCGTCCAACCATATATGGCACTATCAAGCCAACAAAAATCACAGCTTGTTTAAAATGAGTTTTAAATAAATGTACCATCACAGTGGATTAAAAACAAAAAAGATTCAGTTCGACCTCGGTCGTCCTCTTACATAAACCTTACTCGCCACAGAAGAAGAGAAGGAGCTCTGTGCTCATTGGTTCAAGCTCCTGCTGTTTACACAAGTCTCTATGCTGGCTGGGAGTCTGGAGGCCAGAAAGTTTCCTCTCTGTCCTGCATGCGGTGATAGCATCAAAGATCACGAGTCAAAGATCCCTGTTATACCTCACTGAGACACAACGGGAGACTTAAAGAGTTGAGCCAAAGAGGAGAGAAAAAGAGAAAATAGATAAAAGAAGAGCGGCGGCAGACAACCGAGGGGGCGAACAGTGGTGTGGCCTTTTGCTGAAGATACTTGCTGAAGTACCTTGTTTTCACTTGGACAGATAAATAACTAAATTAAGCATTAACTAACTGAATAACCAAATTGACTATATCATTAATCATGAAATGAAGGTGTCAGTGCAGTCCAGAAGTAGTGTCATATGTCTCATTGTTGAAGGTGAGAACCAGAGAACGTAGTGGAGTATTTAGAAGCTATTTTTCTCAGGGATTGGTGAAGAATATAGCCCAACCGATACTGGATTATTGACGCCCAGATTTCTGTCAATAATTTGGGGTTTAAAAAATAGTAATGGGGCAACATAAAACCATAAAAACAAAACAGATTTTGCTGAGTTACTGCACATTTAGTTTAAATTAGGGCTGTCAGTTGATTAAAATATTGAATTGCGATTAATCGCAAATTAATCACATTTTGTATCTGTTCAAAATGCACCTTAAAGGGAGATTTGTCACGTACTTAATAGTCTTATCAACATGGAAGTGGGCAAATATGCTTGCTTTATACAAATGTGTGTATATATTTATTACTGGAAATGAATTAACAACACAAAACAATGACAAATATTATATATTATTTAATTTGCATTAATGCATTTTATCATGTTAACTTTGACAGCCCTAGTTTAAATAAATATATTAGTGGCTTATAAGCAGTTCTATTTTTCATGGATTTTTATACCATCAAAGGTTTCTTTGCTATAGCTGGACTCAAGACCTTTCGCCTTAAAAGTTAGTAGAAGTAAGTTTTTACAAGAGTTATTCTAAAAGTGACAGATAAGGATGCTAAAACCTTGATGATCCAGCTCCTGCATTTTGAACAAGCTTGAGATTAGAGAAAGCTGGAACAATTACACTGAACCATTTTCAGAAAAACTCATGCGGCATTCATAAAAATCTACATGACAGGTGGAAGACTTCTAGTGAGATGCTGTAACCTCTGGAAATTGAAATGGCTTCAAAACAGCTTCTTATAAAAATATCAGCAGAGACAAACCTGTCAGAGGGGAAGATCTGGAGTCTTAAGTTTCTGGTTGGTAAGAATACTAAAATGTCTCCACACTTTTCTGGATAGGCGCCAATACTATGATTAGAAGAAGAGCTAACAAGTTATGCTTTCCAAAATCTAACAGTGAAGCTATCCCAGCTTTTTGTTGCAGTTCCTGCATATTAAACCACTTCACTATAACGTTGCTTTATCCCACTGTGGGACTCTATTCCACATTTCTACATTTTCTCTGTTACACCTAGGGGGGTTTCATTTTTGGCATGGAAATGATCATTTAATTATTTTAATTAGGATTAAGAATCTAGTTTAAGACGCAGGATTAACAGCCAAAGAGCTGTCGAAATGATCAGCACACATCAGGTGTTGGAAGTTGACAACAAGCCCTCTGATGATTCCTTGACCTTTAAAGATGCAGCCATGATAAGTGCACAAGCTGACAGTGATTTGCTATAGTTCAGTATAACAAGAGAATAAAAGAAGAAACAGCAACAGCTCTTTCACAAAGTAAAGTAATATTTATGTCTCTGGAGAGGCACCAAAAGGCTCCTACTGTTAATTAAACGTGTGGTTGTGTCAGTCAGAAGTTATCAAAGGGAGAGATGGGGAGTGTATTACAGATCTCTGGTATGCAATCTACGCTGTTTTCCTATTTGAGTCTCTTCTCTCTGTTTCTACTTATTTCGTTTCTTTTCCAAACCTTCCCGACTGACAGTTTGTAAATACAACGGGAGAGAAAATTCTCTCCACCTCTCTCTCACTTCTCTCTGCCCAACCCTGTGACAGATGAGAAATTGAACAATTGATATTTGTGACAGGAACTCAATTAAATCCTGTGGCCACTGTCAGAAAAGCTACACACGAGAGAGGAACGGGGGTGTGCGTGTTTGTGCACATAAGTCAATGAGATGTGATCATATATACTCGCATTTTATTGCATTTGTTGAGTTGTTTGTATGAGTTATACAATTTTTATATGCAGAATAAAAAAAAAGGGTACGCAATACAATACAATTTCAAAAACAGAGCAGCTTTTATAATGTAATCATTAAGACACATGTGGGACTTGTGTCCAGTCACATATCTTCATAATGATTTTCTTATCTGTCTGACCACACACACAATTTCTCTATCTGCTGATGGCGATTCTTATGACTGGGGGATTCTAATAAAATTAACTTTTCCTATGAGCTGTCGGGTTACATCCATATTTCATTGTGGCAGAGAGAGAGAGAGACACAAAAAGAGAAAGAGTGAGAGAAACTTAAAGAAAGAAAAGAAACACAGACTGTGCAAAAATGCAAAGAGGGAGCAGGGCTGGGACGTGAAGAGAGAGGGACAGTAAACGAAAGAAAGCGAGACAGAGACAAGCTGCCCCTGTGGCACTATGTGATAAGGATATAATGTAGATTGAAATGCTTCATGCTGGTTGAAATCAGCATAAAATGCTGCAGCAATTTTCTTTTTAAACTCGCGTCATGGCTTAACTGTCAAATTATACGCGGACTCCACTTTGAGTGTGATCTGAATGCAAATCAGGTTTCTAATCTGAATTTGTGTGGAAACATCTGAACTACAGTACAAGTGTATTAAGTTCTGGATGGGTGTCAACACCTCAATAAAACAAAAGGGTCAAAATCTACATAAATCCAAATTTAAATGCAAATAGTTATGTTTGTTTCACAAATTATTATCCGCAAATGCAAACAAAGAACAACTTAAGTGTCTGGGATCAGGCAAAACTGAAGAAAAGAATAAAGCACTACAAATGTATAATCAAAAAGTATAATCACAATGCTAACATGCTGATGCCAAGCAAGTATAATGTTTACCATGTTCAGCATCTTAGTATGTTAGCATGCTAACTTTTGCTAATTAGCACTAAACACAAATTAGAGTTGAGGCTGATGGAGATGTCATTAAGTTTTCACATATTTAGTCATAAAATAGCCAGTATAAGACAAATAAAAGAATTGGCCAGATGATGGCCAAAGAACGTATATTGCCCAGCAGCAAACCTGCGCTTCTGCCATTTTGGACTGAAAAAAACTACCCGAAGTCAGTAAACCATCCGTCTAAAAAGTGCTGTACAAAAGTAAAACAAAATTATTTCTAGTCTTTTGTCATATTCTACCCAATTGACCTGTATTGAACAACAAAATATCATACATATATTAAGCGTTTTCAGTCCAAAATGGCGGCAGTGACTCTTTGCATCTATCCTCTTTGTGATGGTGCTAGATGGAATCCAAATCACCAAAGTTACGAAAGTTATTAGTTTATCCTGAGAGGACATGCGGTAGAGCCAGTTTTTGTTTTGTGTAAATAGTTAAAACAGTATTGCCACCTATAGTGGTGACCTCTGTAGGCCATAGAACAATTATAGAACTACAATTCCCACAGTGCTCCAGCCAATTCATAGAGTCAGATTTGGCCAATTTGAGCCTGAAGACGCAGACGAGAGAGAGTTGTCAACCTTTTAACATTTACCGTATAACGCAAACCCTCGTTCTATTCGAGTTTTGTCTCTTTTGATTGGATTTGGTTTTGATTGTTGTGAAGGCCTATTTTCTTTGTTTGTAATGTGTGTTGGAACAAGCTTAATTTATTTTTGATTAACTGCACCATCCACTCAACATTAAGCCAGCCTGACAAGCCAAACAAGTCACCACAACCTTGAGTAAAGCAAGCCAAATAACTAGAAAGATAACGCGTTGGAAATGACAATGTATCTGCAAGGCAACTAAAGTGGTTTTTAGAAAGCAAGTAGCAGGAAGCCGCAACAACATGAATGAATGAACAAAATTTAAAAGGCAATCCGTCCGATAGTTGTTGAGAGTGTTGCTGTAAACTGATTCTTTTCTCTTTTTCTCCCTCCCCTTCTCTCTTCACAGTAAATACACCATGTTGGTTTTGCAGGGTGGCTAAGCCACAGCATTTCCCAAATTAGGGTCCTAGAGGAGCTTTGAGAAGGCCCCCAGCAAAATGATAAATTATTAATTTTCATTATTTTTTCATACACTACACTCTGGTGTAGAGATTTGCACATTGACAGAATATATAACTGTGATTATTTTATTCATGCTGATTCGCCCGCTCAACTTTGATTCAGACAATTACAGGCTTTTGTCTAAAAACACAGACTTTGAATTAGTAGTAGATGTTTGAGAATACCTCAAAAGTAAAAGATGTGACGTGTGTTGCTAAATAAATGAAGTATAAAATGTTACACTGTAATGTCAAAGAGTAGGAGATTCATGATTCTCCAAATCCACAACTCAATTGACTACTTTTATCCACTTTTGATTTTGAAATGTAATTTTTAGACTATGGAGTCTTGATTCGTAAAGATCAACAGATCAATGGTTTTATGCCATGACAACGGTCATTTACACTTTCAAATTCTTCTTAAATAAGAGAACTGAACCCCCTTTTTATTTAGAAAGTGTTTTAAAAACTAGACTACAACAGTCTACAATATAAAAAGCTGCAACTTTTTAATATCAGTATCTGTGTGACCCACCTCAGGCCATAATCATTACAAAAACAAAACAGAAATCCTTCTGCAGTGCATTACAAGTGTGCTGTAATCTACAAAAATACAGTTTTGTTGTCGCTGTACTGTATTGGTTTATAGTCTCAGACGCACGCATGTAGGTTGGGTGGAGAAAAATAAATGATCGTCGCTTCTGCCTTTGTTTTCGATGATCGAGATCAGAAGTTAATTTCGATCGATTTCCGATTTTGAATCTAAATCATGACACCCCTATCAATGAGTCATGTTTTAATCCAGAAAAGGTTGGTTAGGCAATAATCGGTTTCCAATTGTGCCAAAATGATTGGCTTGAGACAAATGTAATTCTTCTAGGTTTAAACAATTGACTGCTTAATGTTCCAGAAACAATCAATATTCATTTACATAAAATGTGCTGTGATGCAAAATCATGACTTTTAATTCAGCGTGAATTATATCAGATGTAATCCTCTCCCTTTTTCTGTTTTACTCTTATCTTCTTTTTATTTCCTACTTCTTTTACCTGTCAGTTTTTGTCTGTGTAACCATCCATTAAAATATCAAGAAAATACAGCCTGTAAGGAGTGAACTACGGCACACGATGTTCATGCTCAATTTGAAAGAATGGCATAAAAAAAAAAATACCTGAAGATTTGCAGTCTCTACTCATATGGGCGCCCTGAAATCTTGAAAACCTATTGGTTACTAGAGATTCATTCACTTGACAGTTGGTTAAGTGAATAATAGACACAATATTGATATAAAGAGAAAGAAAGAGACGAGATAACATGTGCTATATTCAACTGGAAACATGCAAGAAAGGGCAAGATAAGGGTGGAAACAGATGCAAAGGCTGCCAGTCACAACCAAAAAAAGAGACAGTAACGACATAAGAAGCAGGAGAGAGTTTGTAATTACTGAGTACCAGTGCCCCACTGTGCAGCCAAACTATTTCTGGGACCCCAATCTCATAATCCCCTGCCTGCCAACAAAGCATTTTCAAACTCATTTCCTGAGAGCATCACATCGGCTATAAAACCACAAATGGTGCAGTAAATAGCTTAATAACACCCAACAGTTTCTTTATACGGGCTGCCTTTTGTCACGAGCAGTGGACAGACGGACTTGACTTTCCCTTCCGGGACATGTTCAGCCAATTAGATCAAAAAGGTAGGTAAGTGAGCAGGTGCGGCGGTTGGTTGTGTGTGTGAGAGAAGGAGGGTGTGAAACAAGCAGCCAATCGACATTCAGATAAACCGTTTGGGTGTAGAATGATGTCTTAACTGATGAAGTGGGCTCAGATATAATGTGACAGCGTACGGTGGTATCTATGCTATGCTGAGTGAGATGTGTAAAAAGACAAAATGCATCGTCAAGGAGTTAGTGGGACAACCATTAGGCACGCACTGCTACTGCTGTCTTAATGAAACTGTTAAACACCTGGACGAGCTGGCAATCATCTGCTTTATGTTTAAATACCCTGTTTTTTTTTCAGCACTTGGATGTCTGAGCACTAAAACTAAGCTTGCCAGGGACACAGCAATGTTGATGGAAACCTGTTGGGCTCTTGACATGCTTTTAAATGCTTAAAACAGTATGAGTCAGTGTTGCTTTGACGCGTATGTCGTTGTCGGACTCTTGATTCATCTCCACCTGCATCCAACTCTGTAGAGGGTCCATTCAGTATTCACGTATTGCTGCTCTATAAACCGAATGTTTAATGTACCTATTGATTGTCACGATAAAGACGCTTGAAAACGCTGACTGCACTCACATTGGACTATAATGGGCTTGCAGTTAAACACTCCTATGGATACACACACACACACACACTCAAACTCTGTATTCACACAAGTACAAGACCGGCTTCATCCACTCACACCTGCCAACATTCATAATCACATATGCTTACACATCACTAAGCCACAAACCCACTCATCACACACCGACACACTTAATCTTTTTTACTTTTATAACTTCCCATTCTGCTTGATGACTACATTAATGCTCTTCAGGTCAGTTTAACACCCAGGAATCTTTCAATGTTTATTTACTATATATATATATATTTATGCAGATGAAAATTGGATTTTAATTGCAGCGCAACATGGTAGATTAATTATGTAATATTTAATAAATATATTTATGTATCATTTAACTCTAAGGGATAATTTGCAGCTCTTTTGCATTTCCTTCCCATTTTTCTTATAACGCTATATTGCAGCAATTATCTCCTAACCTGTATTTATCATCTATTTACCATATCAAATGTGGGTTCTCCATTTAAATATATTCTTTAGTGAAAAACTATTAAGACTTGATACCCATTATGTTTTACAATGTTTCCACATTATAAAACAAAACAACAACTAAAAAAAACATCTAATTTTATACCACTGCGCAGAGTTATAAAGGAAGAAGACAACTGTTAGCTAGTAAACATGTACAGTATGTGAATAATTTAAATTTAAAAACTCAGCTTTGCAAATGTTTTATGAGGAACAACATTTGTTCCATAGGGCACCTTTTAACTGCTAGTATTCATTTATTGTCCTTTATCCCCCAGTTTTGGAAATGTGCATTTGTAATTAACCATGTACTGTAATAGAGGAGCACTTGTCATGTTAACAAGCAATTTTGGGAAAGATGAACAATCATTCTATATTATTTTTGGTAAAAAAGAAGAAAAAGAAAGAAATTACAATGCATATAATAGTAAGAATGAATGTAAGATGTCAAAGCAGACAGATTTAGTCGCTATTCATAAAAGTTTTACATTAATTCTTAGTACCCGCATGCCACTATTGTTCAGATATGAGTCATTTAATAGCTCTCCCTCTGCACAGCCTGCTTGACTTCGCTTTAAAAAGTTGTCAAATATCAAAGACCTTATATAAAGCCTTACACCTGAACAACCTATGCTGTTCACGCTTTTCAGCTTGATTTTCTAAGTCCGTAGGCATGGAGTGACAAGGGCCACATTACAGGATTTCAAAGGCTCAAAAAAAAAAAAAAAAACTCCCCTGCATACAACTGCAATTAAGTCACCCGCATTTGGAGTGATACGCATACACACTTGCATGTGATGAATGTACACAACCACAAAACCTGCACACAACAATTTTTAAGCTCTGACGATCCGTGTGGATTCCTTTAACTAAAGCAGAATCAAGATTTCATTCAAAATGTATGCAGCCGAGACCAATTATTTCAACATCCTGTCTCTTGTCACACACTAAACCAGGTGCAAGCCAGGATCGGACAAACTAAACCCGCCAAGAAATTTGGGAGAAACTTCCACAGAGACCCTAAATGGCCACAAAACATTAGCTAGTCAGTGTCTGCAAATTAACATATAACAGCAGCAGGTTATTGTCTTTCTTTCAACCAATAAGAGTTTAGCAATGCATTTGCATATGTCTATGGCTCTATGCTTACATGTGCACTGCAGCAGAGTACATACATATATACATTAGGCTGTTGCTCTGCGTCCTTCCTGTGTAGGTCATCTTTAGAGGTAAACAGCAGATCATCTGCAAAGAAGAGAAGCTTTTACACTTGAAAGTTCATTCTTTACTTAATAGTTAATTGTAAATAGAGTTGAGTTGGGATTGTTTTTTCAATGTACTTTTCCCAAGGTCAATAATCTATTTATTTTTCAGGCAATGCATCTATGAGGTTATTCACAGAAAATTATTTGGCACATGCAGCACCGTGGCTGCTACAGTAAATCTCCCAGACGGGTAAACTGGGGACACAGTTGTCTGTTGTGCCTATACACTTCAGCTGGCGCACCGCTACATGAGACGCACTAATCTTGTCGGTTAACGGTTAGTAATCGGATGACGAGGGTCAGTTATCGGTTATTTTTTTTTTTTCAAAATTAGCATCACTAAAAAGATTAATTAATTATTCAAGAAAATATTCACTAGTTTCATCGATAATGAAAATACCAGTCACTAAGCTTGTACAGATGAGGCCTACGTGAAAGGGAAGCTTGATAAAAAGCTTGACCTTGAGTTGGGATTGTTTAATCAAAGGAGACATTTTATTTCCTTGTCAAGGAGTTTGGGACTCAGTGTTTCGTATGTAGATGTTGAAGAATGTGGGGATATTCATAACTACAGCTTTGACGCACTTCTCACCCTTATGAAAGCATATTTTTACTACACAGTCATAGATTTTACCATCAATACCGCTTTCAATTACTTTATCCAGTCCTTCCTGCCAAGTCAAAGGCTTTCTGTAAGTCAAGACAAAGCGGAATATTTCTTTATATTGCTATCTCCCTCTACTCTCTTTCTCTCTTTCTCTCTCTCTCACACACACACACACACACACATACACACACAATGCTGGGTCAGACTGAATATGTTTAATCATTTACGAGTCTCCAGCACTGCTAATGCAAACTGCACACCAATACCCACTTAATAATTAAAACCTCGTATTGATTGTGGAATTACAATGCTTGTGTTGAGGGACATTAGTCAGTGCTGCTGATGATAATAACACTGCTGATTCCCTCCCTATAAAACTAGCTTTAATTCAGTGGGTGAAGATTGAGGAAGGGGGGAAATGAAAGGATGCAGGGAGGGATTTGAAAGACGGACTGAGAGTCAGAGGGATTGACAAGAAGTCTCGAGTAAAACAAAAAAGAAACTAGAGAAAGACAGCGCAAAATAGAAGAGCAGATGGTTTGAACACAGATTCAGCATCCAGTGATATTCCATATTCAAAGGGCTTAAAGTGAATTACAGAAACACAACCAATCTGTTATTTTGAACCTAAAAGAAGGAGGCTGTTGGGTAATATTGCAGTTTTTGGATACATCAGTTCTAAGATCGAAGTTCAGTGCAGTTTAAGCATATTATTTATTTTTGATCATCAAATGTAATATTACTGTTTTATCACAATTTGAATTGCAATTTTTAAACTAAACCAAGAAGAAGATGTATTTCTACTGTCAACTTACCAAAGGAACTAAAACATACAAATATACATCAACAGTGCAGATTTTTACTGATTGAACACAGTTCTGTTTAGGTTCATTTCTACTTTGTGTTTAAGTTCCAGTATAAAATCTTCTCTTCTTGTTGCTGACAAATTTATATTGGTTTACACAAACCACAGATCAAAAAAAGACAAAAATGATTCAGTGTGCACATTCTGTAGGGTTTGTTGCGTTCAAGGATACATGGTCGCTGATGGAAAACACTGACTGTGAACATACAGTAGATCAAAGTAGGGGATACACCGATACCGATACAGGACGGGATACCGGGCCGATACTGACTCAAAGAGCTGGATCGGATATCGGTGACAATGGGGCCAACTATTAAATTCAATTCTATGATTATATGCTTTATACATTAAATACTTATTTATTATTTCAATGGAATCGTATTGTGATGAATATATCAAGATATCATAATACACAATTACGTTGTCTAAATAGATAATAACCACATACTAACTAAAATTTCTCAGAAAATGATCAAACTCAGTTAAATGAAACTATTGTCTTAATCTGATTACTCTGTATTTGAGTGCATGAATGTAAACATAGTCAGTGTATAGCTGGAAATATTGATTTATTTAATTTCATTTTGCACTAAAGTTCTTAATTAAATGGGAAAATACTAATTAATTATTAGTACTTTTCATTTGTCAAGTATTTAATTCACACAGGAGTATACAAAAATAGGCTTTAACATGTGGTTATTTCATATAGACTATTTGAACTACCAGAAAACATACTGTATTGTGATATATATATCGTTATCGAGATATGAAATGACCTATATTGTGATAGAAGATTTTGACCATGTCGCCCAGCCCTAATTGAAAGTCAACATAAGACCACTGAACTAGAGGAGAAGCTGCAGGTCTACACGTGAACTGTCTGCACTCTTACTTTGCATTACAGATTAAATTAACGAAATGCAGCATTTAAAATGTTGCACAGATACTTAAAAAGAAAACATGTTGCTAAGGCTGAAAAGATAAAAGAGAGCCTGACTTCTAGGCTTCACGATGTGCCTGTCTCCATCTGGCATATGTGCCATATAATTTGTGGTTTTCCAGATGATCAAAATGTGAAGAGAAGAGCTGCATAGCTGCGAAAAAAAGAGCAGCATAGTGGCATTTAAGAGTCTAGACTCTAAACTACCAATCTCAAAATGATATGTCTGAGTGTCGTGTGATATGAACTGTAAGAGGCATCCACAGATGGTCCAAGGGTAGAGGAAATAAGCTGCCAAGCTAATGACTCTGAACAAAGTGCAATTTGAAAGAACATGATCTTAACCGAATGACAATACGCAATGTCAGGGCATCATTTTGAAACACTTTATACCATCATACAGTTTGACAATCATTATTTTATTTCAATTTCTCTCAAGAAATTTTAATGTAAGATACATCTACTTTAAATAGTAATTGTTGCTTATGATGAAAATAAAAAAGCACTGTTCATCAGGCATCCACAATGACTTTGGAGAACAATGCATGTCATAGCTTTGAAGTAATAAGCATATAAGGGTGCTTTAAAATATGCTGCACTATTTTTATGTCATTTTTTTTTAAGATATCGGATACTCTTGGTTCCTATTAAAATTTCTGGTGCCAGAAATTGTCTGAAAGTGAAACTGACAAATGGGATCGTGTCACCCTACATCAAAAACGACCACCTTTTTAAAATAACATAACATTTTAAAAGGTGCTATATGAAACTTAATGACGTGTTGAGATGGGTCTCCCCTGACTCATCTATGGATCTATGGTCACTACTTTTGGAAATGAGAGTATATCTTTAAAAATCACAGTTATTTTTATTACCTTGTTCCCTCAGTGGAACAGACGTGCAGGGATATACACACATACATCGCCCAATGCATTCGGAACACATTTACTAAAGGGTTAAAGTCGTTTTCCATTAGTGTGTTTACATTAAGCTCATTTACATTAACAGCAACAACAGATGTTTACTATACAGATGTCTGCACCGGCTATGTGCAGGCTCACATCTCAGCTCCGTCTCACGGGCATAATCGCGACTTGAAACGTTTATTTAGGCTGCAAGTACATTTTTTTGACAATACATGAATTTGACGTTGATGCCCAATAAAAAAACAGAATAACTTTTGCCCGCAGAGCAGCGACTGAGCGGCGGCGATGCAGTCAGCTGATAGCCAAACACAACGTCCAAAACAATAAAACTGAGCGAACTGTTTTCCTCATGTTCTCAGATGTATTGTAATGAACTAATATCAAGTTCTACAGATGTCTGTTTGATCTTTTGTATTTGATAAAGTGGGAAAAAAATTAAAAAAAATAACTTTTTACCTTACATTTCACCATTTAAACAGATGCACATTGGCATTGTAGGCACAGTAAAAGACGGCGTTCAGGCACACATGTTCATAAATGCCAGCTGGTGATATAAAACTATATTAAAATATCAAACAACAGGGAAGGACACTAATAATGACCTCATCAGCTTTCCATGTTCCATATGATTGAGCGCAGAATGCTTTTTTCTTTTGATTTTTTTTTTGGTTTGCTGAAACACTATGGCGCATATTAATTTTGAAAGCACAACGACCGACGGAAGCGATTTCATCACTCACTCCCTGAGTCAGTGACATACTTTCGCGGTTATAGCGCTGGCCCTCGCTTTTGCTGCGATCCAGCCAAAAAACAGACGCCTATATTTTTCCTCTTTGGCAGTTTTGGCAGCGCCTTTCCCAGTTCACTATGCTGATTACGATGCAGCGCCACCACATCAGCGTAATGCCGCAATTGCAGTTACAAATGACAGCTGCAACGCTTGTTAGAAAATAGTGTTTTCTCGTCAGTGTTTTGTCGAGAGCCGGAGGCGAGACGAAGAGAAACACAGCCAATACTTTTTTTGGTTACCATGGCGATTTGTTTTGCAAGCATTTGTCGAGTTTTATTACACTTTGCATTAATGAAAATCTGTATGTCCAACCTTCAAATGATGGATGCTGGGGGTTTTTTACATACCGACATAATTACAGGATTATAATTACACTGACAATTTCTGTCTGATAGTATAAAATGAGTTGATTTAAACAGAGCACACCTGATCCAATCACATAGACACACAGGGTTTATAAATAAATGACATGTTTCTGTTTGTATCCAGTCTGACTTTTACATTTTTGACATTTTTCCATCTCAGTGCACTTTCTCCAAGGAGGCTGGTCAGAGAGAATGTCTGAGTCCAGATGTCTCATCACATACAGCATTGATGTACACGTCGACCCGATGTGTAATGTGTGTTTGCATGCATATCGTGGTAATGGATGGAGAAAAATCATAAGGAGAGAAAGAAATGGAAAGAGAGCATGCTTGAGTGAATGTGTTTGTACGTCCGTGCACGTCTACGTGTGTGTGCCGCGAGCTCCCTAATGAAAACATGGGCATCACCCCAAAGATGTGCTTTCTCTGAAGTTGACAGCCAGCTCTTACACTGATGCCGCTCCTCTAGAAAGGCTAAATAAAAAACATTCCCTCGGTAACTGTACATCATTTATCATCATCATCACCTTTATTTACCGCCGGTAGGTTGACTCTGAGTGTTTCGAGGGCTCGCAGCCAGAGGTAAGAAGATTTCAGTGTACTATATCAGTGAGGCAAAACATAAAATTGGGCCTAATACCCAACAGTTGTAAATATGTTTGATGATGATATTGTTGTCACATTAACACACAATTGATGAGGTACTATGCACTAATAAATATATCTAATAATGATCTTTTGTTTGATATATACTGTAAATAGAAGCCCATCTGGCTCCAATCCTTTGACTTACTCTCATTTTGGCAAATTCTAACAGCTACTCGTACATTTATAAATTCAAAGTGAGAAATAGCACCATGTGTGACAAAACTATAAACTGGATCTTATTTATAGCTTCAGTTACTGAGCGCCTCACTGAAGTGCACCTTAGCAGTCATTGCATTGGAGATATGCAGCTCCCATCCACTATAGCCTTTAGGTCACAAAAGTGTTTCTTTAAATTTGATATAATATGAGCAGCGTCAAACTCATTCACATTCACATTTGTGATCTTAAATCAACCAACCCATAAAAGAAGTTCTGTTTCAAATTCAACTAGAGACCATATTGCTGTGGGATCGCACCAGCCGCGACGCCAAATCGAGCCAGGGGCGTAAAATGAGGGTGCCAATGGCCCCTTCCCCACATCCTACAACCCTATTTCTGGCATCTTTACTTGGACCACACCCATCATCAAACTCTGCCTTCATTTTGATCTCAACTACACATCTGTAAACTAAAATTTCATGACGGTAAGGTAACCTAACCACGCTTCTGTGGTAGTTCCCGCTACAGTAGGTGTCTAGCATCGCTGTTGCGGCAGGTAAACACCTGGCAAAGTACTCTAAATCACCTCAGTAGTATTTCCCGCTACAATAGGAGTCTCCATGACGCCAATTTTGTTTTTCCTAGGATTGCAAAGTCATGATGACCCGCCCTATTCTGCCTCTCATTGGCTAGTACTCGTTGCCTTCTTTGGTTGGGTTTGTTTAGGCATGAGGAGTGAGATTGGTTAGGTTTAGCGTAAGAATATCATGGTAAGCCAATCAGAGGCAGAGTAGGGCGGGTCATGCCTTCGCCATCCCAGGAAAAAATATCGCCTCCAGGACCACATTTTGCCATGATGACACACACACACACACACACACACACACACACACACACACACACACACACACACACACACACACACAGCTCCTGATTCTCATTATAGTGGAGAACCAGAGCAATGGAAAACCACAAAGATTCTTCATCTCTCCGTCATCACCATCATCACTCATCCGTCCACATCATGCAATTTGTCATTTCACACTTCATTAACACATTTATGCGCACACAACATATAAATCATATACAGCATACATGCAAAGCTGCACCTCTCAGCTCTCAGCATGTAACATCTTTCACTGTCACTGACAACTTCAAACATCCAACTGTTAACGGCCCTTTTCATCATTCACACACACAATGCTAAGACCTCCTCCTCTTCGCCCATCGTGACTCGAGTATGAGAAGCAATCAGTTACACAGATAACACATGTAAAAATATAAAAATGACAGAATAGAGGTCGACTGGAATAAAAGAAGATCTTAATGTTATACAGACAGACATTTGGGTGGCCAGGCGGACTGTGTTTGGGTATGAAAGATAAAAACAGAAACAGACGGACGTATTGCGAGACTGAGTGCAACGTTCAGAGTGTGTGAGCGCATGCATGAGTGTGCGGGTGTCTAGTGGCAACAAAATCAAAACAGAACATATGAAACCAGTCTGTTTGCCTTAAAGTCAAAAGAAGATGAGTTTATAGATTTTCTTCGACCGCGCCATCTGTCTCCAAAATATAAGGAGCACATGTGCAAGCATGCATGCCCACACAAACTCAAACCCACACACCAGAACATACATTTGTTGAAAATACTTTGTTTTTCCTGTGGCTCATGAGAAATGTCCTAAATTCATGAAAACAAAAATCATATGGTACAAATTAATTCTTCTGAGTAATTGCTCAGCCGCTGAACTGAACGGTTAAGACTCGCGGACATCTGCTTCAGTGCAACAGAGTTTTTTTTTGGCCACAAACAAACAGAACATCTAAGCAGCCGGTTTCTTTATCAACACCATAGAAAATCCTCTAAAGTTTGTGTTAGTCCTGTGGCCTAAGGAGGCAATGTCTGTCAACTGGTCAATCGGTCCACCACGCTGGTCCAGTCTGATAATATCTCAACAAATGTTGCATGGATTGCAATAGAATTAATAATAATAATAGACACTCACGGTACTCAGAGGATAAATCCACATGACTTTGCTCGCAATGAGGTTGAAATTTTGTTATTATTTTGTCCAATACTTTGGTTTATCACCACCTGACCTGCAAAACTAATGACAATCCCATCAGGCTAAGCCGTATTTTGTGTTCAGTGCTAGCAAATTAGCAAAGGTTAACATGCTAACACACTAAACGAAGATGATGAAAAAGGTCAAATTAAACTAAACAATATGTTTGCATGCATTGTCATTGTGAGCGTGCTTGCCTGGTAGCATTGGCATTTAGCTCAAAACACTGCTGTGTTCGAATACAGCCTCACAGAGCGGAGACGCCTGCACCCGGTGGGAGACGATAACGTTTCTCGCTGCGGAGCTCCGTCACTTCACAAGACACGGAAAACCTCTGTTGGTCTGGAGGAGCTGCAGCAGTTATTTCTGCACAAACGTCCACTGTACATTCACTAGATATTCTCAGAGCTACGAAGTCTTCTGCAGTGTGTAGTGTGCACGCATGCACGTAAGAGTGGAGCGCGAGAACGCGTGCAGTGTGTGAGTGAAGGCAAGCAGGCAGAGGAGAAGAGGAGCAGAGACTCCGGCCCTGGAGACCAAAGCTACGGTCTCCCCTGTGTCTTCTGGCAGTGGTCGGGGGGCTGGAGCAGGAAGAGTTGACACTGTTTTGCAAGACGGGCTTCACTAGATATAACTTTGCGGTTTTGGTGCTTCCGTGTAGTTTGTGTTGGAGTCTGAGTCTGAACAGGGTAGCCGCACCCGAGCGCGCATATGCGAGCGCGCATGGGAAACTGACCCGGTAGATTTATAAGTGTAAAAAGTTACAAACAGTCCCTTTAAGTGACTAAATACTTAAAGCTTTCATTTTCATATATTTCGGGTCACAAACAGCATAAATCTATCCAACCTATACAGAGTGGCGTTCCAGCACGGTCTGGGTTAACATTCAGAGATTTATTGGATTGAAGACATTTTTGACTCTGTCATTTATCGTCTGAGCTTTTGATCCAGATACGTTCTGTATCTTGAAGGCAAGGACCCAGCCGCAGCCTGCGGAGCGCTGGATCACTGTCATTGCTCTGGCTGCTTAGACAGCAGATAGTCTGTATCTGGGCTCTCGCACCTCTCTGAGGTATTTCAGACGTTCTGACCTTTTGGTGGCCACTTAAAACTTTTAGACAAGGAGCTTATTGACTGTCAGCAATGATTTATGTTAGTAAAGGCAGAGGGGGAGGAGGGAGGAACTGAGAAAAGAGAATGGAGAGGAACAAACAAACTGTTGACACCTTGTATCTTTTTTTTTTTTATATAATAAAAATGAGGGGTGGGAAAAAAAAAATCGTTTCACATATGTATTGCAATTTTTTTTTATGATTTTGAAATTGATTTTTTAATGCCAGAATCAATGTAATTACTTCATTTGAGTCTATGCTGAGGTTTAAAGGAAGTTACCACTTTTATTGTTGTAAGGAACGTGATGTCATATCCATTCCATATCCATCGACCAAAACAAAATAAGGTGTTAACAAAGGGAACTGTAGATACAAAATACATATATGGAAATAAGATTGATTGGATTATATTCACCAGAAGTATACACATTTACATGTCCCTTACAAATTACAAAGAAAATACCACTAATTTGTGAGGGAAATGTCTTTAATCTTTGATTTTTGAGTTGCAGGAGAAACTGTAATAAATAATGCCTGACAATGACTGATATATTTGACTTCAGGACATCTTTGACTACATACATGCTGAAAATCAAACATTTTTACTTTATCAATTTAGATATTTTCCAAATTAAAAGGCCCTAGAAGTGTATGATTCAACTTTTTCCCATGGTCTAGTGTCAAAAAAAAATTAAAAAATATATAATAATATTGAATCGCAATACTTGTAGAATCGCAATATTTAAAAATCGCAATACATATCGAATCGACACCCGAGAGTATCGTGATAGTATCCAATCGGTAGATAGGTGTATCCCTAATAAGCAGCCCTAATAACAATTCTACAGAAAGGAGGCAAGAGACTCTATATAGCAAAGTTGCATGTTACTTTGCATCGACTTGTGTTATTTGGCTTGCCTATGGCGAGGAAAGTTTGTCTGTAAGAAATTATATAAAAGAAACAAGGCAATATAAAAACATAAATGGAAGTTTAAAACAAGGACACCAAATAAAGGAGAAATTAAATAAGTAAGTAAGACTAATCAAACTGCAGAATACAAATTACACTGCATCTACAGTGCAGTACACGATATGAATAAATAGTCCTCTAAGTTAATTGCTGGGGAAATCAGACAAGTTCAGATACATAGTGCATGAAAACTGAATGATGCTTCTTCTTGTTTAGTTTTGACTCCGGGGCAGATCAGAAATTTATTTTGGCCCCAAGCCATTCAGTGCTTTATAAACCAACAGTATTTAATTACCGCTGTACTCCAAATGGGATTCAAACAAGTTTCGCACGGTGCCAGAAAGTTCTTAACAAGAGCAGTCTAGGTGCTGTGGTGGGGTCGAAATCCTGACTGGAAAAAAACATCACAACAACTGTTTAGAGCCAAGAAGCTGTCGAAAAAACAGCCTTTTCAGTGACTTAAAATGGGAGGTTTGATACGGGTCTGTAATTGTTCATTAGTGAGTTGTCTCGATCATTCTTTTTTAACAGTGGCTTAATAATTGCAGTTTTTAGGGCCTGTGGGAAATAGCCTGAGAGTAGAGGAGTGTTGACTATTTGTTGAAGATCTGATGCAATGCAGTTAAAATAACAAGCATGTAGGCAGAATATCAAGGCAGCAGGAGGAGGATTTCAAATGATGCACAATTTCTTCCAAGGTTTTATAGCTGCTAGGGTCACATTGTGTCATGCTAATTGAATTGGTTTTGAAGTGGAGGCAAGGACAATACAGAGCCTTTACCTGATGAAGAGGAACTGTCTAATTTTCAGATTTTTTCTCAATAATGTCAGAGAAGGACTGCTGGACTTATGATTTGAGCATATTTGTTTATGCTAAATGCAGTACCTGTGAGGGTTTCTGGATAATATTTTGTTATCGTTTTGTGTTGTTAATTGATTTCTAATTATAAATACATACATATATTTGCATAAAGCAAGCATATTTTTCCACTCCCATGTTGATAATAGTATTAAATACTTGACAAATCTCCCTTTAAGGTGCATTTTGAACTGATAAAAAAAAGGTGTGATCAATTTGCGATTAATCGTGATTAAATATTTTAATCGATTGACAGTCCTACTTATTACACTTGCAGCTGACAGAGCATGGTGATGGTGAGAGGGATCTGGAGACAGTCCAAACAGACGAAGAGGAGAAAGGCGAGGAAAGCGAAAATGAGACGGTACCGGTGAGTACAACCTGAGAAAAATTGTTGATATCATACTTGATATGATCGTACGTGTTCTATGTTTTGATTTTCATCTCAGACAACTTTATAAATGGCTAAACTTGAAGTATATTTTTTCTTCTTTTACTGCAGCTACAAACCCGCAAGAAGACCAAGAGATGACCCCCTTGGAGGAGCTTTTTGCAGAGGATGATGAACTGAAGAGGAAGATGGTCTCTAGTCTAATATTTTTTGTTTTATTTTTCCATGATTTATTTAAATAGTTTTGGTTTGTAATTGTTTTTTGTTGATCATAAAAACTACCTCCCTGTCACAGTTGACAGTTTATACTGATTATAGCCTAAATGTGCTAGGAACAGGTAGGCTAATTTTTGTTATTGAAATAGTTATTCTCTTCAAAATATTTCGATAAGATTCGATAAGAACCGGACTCGATAAGCAGAATTGGTATCAATAAGATTGAAACGATGCCCAACACTATTAACATTACATCCAGTTAGTTTGTTAGAGGTGAGGGACACTAAGGCTTGTAATATACGTCTCGTCAGCCCGGGCAGGAGAAGGCTGTTCTCTCTTTAAGTCGTCTTCATTATCAGAACGGTTGGTGTTACAGAATGTGCTTTGGTTGGGGTGGAGGCAGACGCCGTGGCAGTGACCAGAGGGTGAATCTAACGCCAGTGTTAACTAGCACCTCCATTTTATCAGTGTGAACCTTCTGTTCTCCAGCATCGTGTTACCACAGAGTGTTTTCTTTTTATCCTTCACTTGAGAAGGCCAACTCAAAAAGAGTCTTTAACACCGATGAATCGTGACTGAACAAACGTGCTAACAGCCAATTAATTATGTAGAGAAGCTGAAAATGACTTTTGGTCTCTGTTCACACCAACACTATTTTCTCTTGCTTTCTGTCTCTCTGTCCAATCCATGTCCAGGTTTCTATGTGATTCAGTAACAAGTTCACCAAAGAGCAACTTTTTTTTCTCTGTGCCTCAGATGTTGTGCCTGTTGCAACATACTGTGCGTCAGGGCTTTTTCTTAGATGTCTTCTCATAGCTCCAGAATGTAAAAAGACTTCGATTGCAACATCAGAAATTCAGCAGTGACTATTTTTTTGGTTTTATTCATATAATTATGTTCTAATTAAACTTTACATACCGCTTTTCTTTCCAATCTTTTTTAATATTCTTTCTTTGTCCTCCTTTACTGCTGTCATGGTCTCCTGTCTGTAAACCTCACACAGTCCTGAGACGAGGTCAGGCAACATATAATGCAATTTATTCTTTTAAAAAAAGCACTATTTCACTTCATGATTTTTGGTCACTACTTCGCTTTTCCTTTAAAAGGTCCCATATTATAAAAAAGTGAGATTTTCATGTTCTTTTATTATAAAGCAGGCTAAAGTCCTACATAAATACTGTGAAAGTATCAAAACACTCAATCCACAGGGAAATACACACAGCCCGTATTCAGAAACTCTGCATTTGAAACAAGCTGTCAGGATTTCTGCCCATTTGTGATGTCACAAATATACAATATTTAGACCCTTTACACAATTTTAAAAGCAAACATTCTAAATGTGTCCCAGTTTATTCCTGGTTGCAGTGTGGGTGTGAATGTCATCAGCTGACAGGAAGTACACATGGACCCATTGGATTCCATTGAAATGCACTAAAACGGAGCGTTTCAGACAGAGGATAAATACAGGTATATTTAGGCAGACGGCACGAGGAAAATAAAGGTTTTTTTGAACATTACAGCATGTAAACATGTTCTAGTAGAAACACAAAATACAAGTATGAACCTGAAAATGAGTATAATATGGGACCTTTAAAATAAAACAGCAAATTGTTACTTCAGTAAATTGTCTATTTATTACCAAAGCATTTATTAATAATACAGTTAAAATGAAAAAAATATGTAAGTGTGTTTTGCTGGTGCTCCTAAAGTTTTTAGTAGGGAGCACCAGTGCTCCTAGTGGAAAAAGTTAGTGTGGATATATTAAAGATAATGTTTAGAACCAGTGTCTTCCCTCGTGTATCAGCTCACAGCTGCACCGTGTCTATCTTTTTGTCTGCTGCTCTCTCCCACTGTTTCTATCTTGTCTGACTTGATATTTTCCACCATCTCTCAATCTCTTTATTTCTCTCTAACTGTCTATCCTGGTCTCTTTCTTCTCTTTCTTTCCTTCTCTCCATTGAGACGGCTCTCCTCCTTTCCTTTTTCCTCTGTTCTTCATGGTGAATGTTCTACCCTTGTCTGAAACCTTTTCTCAAACTCCCTGCAGGATGGGTGGTGGGTGCACACAAACACACACATTTCCACCAATGCTTCATATATATAATATACACAAAAAAACATCAGCTCACACACACTTTGAGGAAGCGCCTACATGCATACACACACACGCCCAGTAGTTGTCCTGACATTTGTAATAAATGGCTTAATGGAATTTCCTCTGCTGGTTAAAAAGGATTGAAATGCCACTGCAGTCATGATCACAAATCAATAAACCATTCGCAAAGCTGCCATTTTAGTTAGGTGTGTGTGTGTGTGTGTGTGTGTGTGTGTGTGTGTGTGTGTGTGTGTGTGTGTGTGTGTGTGTGTGTGTGTGTGTGTGTGTGTGTGTGTGTGAGAGCATTTTTTTCAGGCCACAACTATAGAAATTTCATTCTGCCTCTGCAGTTCCATTTCGTTTTTCATTCATTTCATTTTGTTCCCTTTAAAATGTCCCTAAACCCTGCTTATATATATATAAGATAAGATTAACTTTATTGATCTTCAGGAAAGAAACTGCAGCAGCAAGAAAAAAGATTTAAAATTAAATAAACTTAAGTGTCTTCACTGTGATCCTACAGTGGGTTGAAGGGATTTTTTGCTGTTGGTGTGTCCTTTCTGTAAAGCTGGCTATTTAGTAGGGGTGAGAAAAAAATCGATTGCTTCATTAGAGTCTATGCAGAGGTAGAAGGAAATTAACGCTTTTATTGTTGTAGTCTGAGTGACGTGACATCATATCCATTCGGTATCCGTCATCCAAAACAAACCACAGCTGGCCGCAGCGAGGAAGTAGAAAACGTCGGAAGGTCCGTATGGATACGACTTGAACTCTCACATATTAAATCTAAAGTGGTAAACACTACACATACAGTAAAGTATGGAAACACTTTGGGTTTCACACATTGCAGGAAAAGCAGAGCTGGACATCATGGATAAAGCTGCATGCTAACTCTGTCATGGATAGGAAACATCGTAATGCGGTAACGTGCGGTCAAGCAAGCCGCCAATCGCATCTCCGTAGTCAAATCGGCCAACGCTACAACTGTAGAGCACCCATATACTGACATTTATGTTAAATTAATTCAAACGGCCACGATAGAGCTGACCATGGATGTATAAAGAGAACGTGAGGGAAATTTCTTTGGTTTTTGGGTTGCTGGAAAAAATTTATTGAATAATGCCTGACAATGACTTCAGGACATCTCTGACTACATACATGTTGAAAATCAAACATTTTTACTCTATAAATTTAGATATTTTTCAAATTAAAAGTCCCTAGAAGTGTATGATTCAAATTTTTCCCATGGTCTAGTTTTAAAAAAGTTAACAAAAATCACAATAAATCATAAAATCAAATCGTAATAATTGTAGAATTACAATACTTATCGAATCCGTACCCGTGATAGTATCGAATTCAGATATATGACGTATCATCCCAGCCCTACTATTTAGGCTACAGATTTACAAATGTACGCACATTGTAGGACAATATCATTCATAAAGTAAGATATTTATTGACTTCCAAAGAAGCCTGAATGATCTAGCCTATAAAAACACCTTAATGTGCTACTTTAACTGCTTTTCCACTACCATCACCTCGCCCACGTTTGTTCTAAACAGTATTATTTTAGCAGCAGTGTGCCCAGGTGTTATCATCTCCTAGAGACAAGATTAAATAACTGTGAATTTGGGGATTCCAGAAAAATCCGTAATGATATGGTAGAAATGTGCAAAGGGACAAGGATTAAGGTGTAAATCAGATTCATTTAAGATAAATCCACACTGCCTTACTGCATTTGCAATGGCTTTCTGGCTTAAATATTTGATCCTCTTAGTTTCTACATGCTAAAGCACTTTGTGGACTACGTATTTAATTTTGAATTCTCCTCTGATCATTTTCCACACTGTGGTATTCTCCTCAATTCCCTGCTGGCTGAGTTCAGTGTGTCACTGAACTCCAACATGGCAATGAACACCCTAATTTCCCCAGAGAGAGCTTTGTGTGCCCCAATAATGGCACACAATTCTCTTTTTTGAGGCTTAAGTGAAAGTAGGAATTATTCTGGCAGTGAATCACATTTGATGTCCGTGGTTTTGGAAAAGGCATGGGAGGTGATACGTGCAATGCAAGTCCAGGATAGATTTTTTTTTTTACGCCACCACAGCAGGGAAGTCCAGCAGCTGCTTTTGAATGTGTTTTTTTGTCAATACTGCTGCTGCGTCGTCTACTGTTCTAAAACTTGATGGCACCCACAGACAGCGGTAACCAGGACTGCCAGCTGAATATTTTAACTTTAAGCGACGTTTGCTTTTGGCTGGATGTTCTGAACAATGCCTGCTTGTTCATCAGCATTTGAAAATGATTGACAGCCACCATCTTTTCTGAGCTTAAGATTCTCTGAACAATGCCAGCCTTACATTTGGGAAGAAGGGAAAAAAACAATTAAAAGAACATGATCAACTGCAATATTGACATTTAAAAACTTTCCTGAATGTTGTGGCTGCAGTCCAGAGTAGAATAGCAACATAATATAGGTTTTTTTCTGTTACAACAGAGAGCAAGACGAAAATGCACTGAATTCAGGTGAAGAACCTTATTTTCAGTCTTATTTTTATGCTAAAAACATTTGTTAATTAATAGGAATGCAACCATAGTATAACCTGGAGAGGCCTGAGGGCACAATGGCAGGAGCTTTCATCTGATCTTGACCCTGACAACCTTTCTGGTTGCCAGCAGTCATTTTGCCAGATGTTTGTGGCATCTGGCCAGGGGCTCAAACCCAGCTACCTTCAACTACTAGTCCACTTCTCTAACCTCTGGACTACATACCTAGTGCCAAAGTTGACCACCTATTATTTCCACCAGCCCACCCTAATATAGCAGTCATTTTGCCAGATGTTTGTGCCATCTGGCCAGGGATTCAAACCCGGCTACCTTGGACTACTAGTCCACTTCTCTAACCTCTGGACTATACCTACTTACTGCCCAAGTTGACCACCTATTATTTTTTACCAGCCCACCCTAATACAGCAGGCACCAACTGGAACAATCTGGGAGGGAAAAAATATGCTCTTTGCAACCAGAAGGCACAGCAGCTTACTGTAACTGCACACACTCCTATACAGTACACAGCAGTACAACATCAAACATTTTTCGATATTAATTTAGATATTTTTCAAATTAAAAGTCCTTAGAAGTGTATGATTCAACTTTTTCCCATGATCGAGTGTTAAAAAAGGTTACAAAAATCACAATAAGTCATAAAATCGAATCGCAATACTTGTAGAATTGCAATACATATCAAATCGGCACCCAAGTATCGTGATAATATCGAATCGGGAGATAGGTGTATCGTCCCAGCCTTACTATTTAGGCTGCAGATTTACAAATGTACACACATTGTAGGACAATAGCATTCATAAAGTAAGATATGTATTGACTTCCAAAGAAGCCTGAATGATCTAGCCTATAAAAACACCTTAATGTGCACAGCAGCATACTGTAACTGCACACACTCCTATACAGTACACAGTAGTGATGTTACGTGCTGTGCCGAGGCTTCGGAGCGTGTGTCGAGTAACCCAGGAAGTTTTCCGCGATGCGCGTATCGAGGCTTGTATCGTTTTAGACCAATGACGTCATTGATGATGTCCGAAGCCTCGCTGCCCGGCCATACCGCGCGACTGGTTCAGGAACACTACACTACAATGCCATTATTGACCAAAGGATTGGTTTACACACATAAGATGCATTACTCACAAAACAATTACAGTTTATTATAAATGTATGTTATATACTCATAATATACTTGCTAGAAAATAGACATTATATTATATATTATATAGATATAAATGGATTACATGGTAATATTTTTTTTTTCATTGTTTATAGTCATTCCCAACAGCCTTTACTGATCACATGGTTAAGATCATATCTGCCTGTTTTACACTCTTTGGCCACCAGGTGGTTTCGTGCACATGAAGCCTCGAGAAATGAACCCTTTTCTGAACCAATTAGCTGGAAAGCTTCAATGCTTCATGAAGCTTCAGCACGCCATCACTAGTACACAGCAGTACAACAGCAGTAAACAATACACATGCACCAAAACACAAGCATTTAACCATGCTTACTTGAAACAACAGTGTGGCACAGCAGCAAAATAAAAACACAAATCCATTGTTTCTTCTGTTTCCAACAAACAGCAGCACAAAATCTAGTTAACATACACCATAGTGTAGCTACAGCCAAACCAAAGATGCTCAATAAACTAGCTTCAGTCACTTACCTTTGAGCTCTTCCATGATGATATTTCAGTCCAATTATTCAGCTAGTTCTCTCTCAGGTGAATATTGACAGTCTGTCACCATAGTGATGTCAGTCGAGACGTCCAGTACTTCAACAGGTGATAGAAAGTCCTTCTTCTGTAAACTGTCCATTAAACCGCTGTTACGTCAACAGTTGACGTTACGTTACGTTACGTCCTCCACAGCCGTTGAAAGTTGAAATTAGTGATGGGAATTTCGGCTCTTTTTAGTGAGCCAGATCATTTGGCTCAGCTCACCAAGAACCACTTATACCTTTTATAATTCAGCCAAATTTAGCGCTGTTTTGACCTATGATTAGTATGTGTACACATATATCACTTAAATTATTAAATATAATTATACTAAACCTTATAATTTACAGAATATCATGATTTTACATGCTGCTTCGTTTCTGATTGGTCGCACGGATGTCATTAACACAACATTCAGTCACAGTCAGTGCATGGAGTGCCTGTGGCGTGGAGAAGATCGTACTATCATTCTGCCTTGAATTAATAAAAAAAAAAATAAAAAAATTAAAAAAAAAACGTCTCTCGGACGGAGGCTGGCTCTTGTCATTCACTTAAAAGAGCCGGCTCTTTGAACCGGCTCGTTCGTAACCAACACATCACTACTACCTAGCAGGTTGACTAGGCAACGCTTGTTTAGGTTAGCTAAGTTAGCAGCTAACGCTACATTTGTCTACTTTACTGGCTGAAAGGGTAAAAACTTTGAGAATGGCGAACTTACTCTCTTTTTCTCTTTCTCTCAGAGTTGTTTCGTGAAAACGAAGTTTTACCATGTTTCGCTGTAGCTAACTAAACTTGAGCACCATTAGCAGCTAGCTAGTCTCATCCGCGTACTATTACTGAGTGACAGAAATGCATCATGGGTACACCTGCTGACATTTCTTTAAACAAACATAACAATAACAACTCCAGTGATTAACAAGAACCAAGCACAACAAATACTGTTTTATTTAGTTGTCCCATTAGCCTGCAAAATTATGCAAATTATTAATTAATTAAGTCTAGTACTTAAATAAATAATTACATTTCACCGCTGTTGTTATGAAGACATTTAATATACTAATTTACATGACACAGAAAAAAAGCAATCTTCACAATATTTAGCATTTTTGCTGGAAAAAAATACTGTAATTATTAGTCTGTTATAATTATCAATTACTTTTCTGTCAGTCAGACTAATCTATTCAGCTCCAATATTTATGTTTGTTAAAATGAATGACCATGTGCAGTGACTCCGGATAGTCAATTTCTTGTTCAAATCAGTACAAAATAGATAGATATGGCTATAAGTCAGGCTTATTGATACTAAGAAACCATTTTTGTAGTGTCAGAAAGATTTTTTTTTCTAAATGTGTTTCGCTAAGCAAGCCTTTGTTCCTACATTATTAAATTGAAATGCTTGTTGCCATTTTTCTTCCAGCCAGTCCTCTCTGGACCCAAAGACAACTACACCCTCCCACATGTTTTGTAGCCAGGCCTGGCTTTTTCCTGTTCAGCTCAGTTTGTTTTTTAATTTCTGTGGGCCTGTTTCTTGGCATTTAATTAGACCTTTCATCAGCATCCCCACACTAGGCTACATGTAAATCTGACACATGGTGCTTATGGAGCTATCATCTGCAGCGCTGCAATTGCATCATTATACTGCAACTAGTTTTCTTCCCGCTAAAGTGTCTAGATGTTGGTTGAATGTCAAAACTCTCCAAGCAAAATGGCTCAAGTGCACAGGTGGTGTAACAGTGATGGGTTTTGGATCCTCTAGCAGCAACATTTGGCAAAAATTAGGTCCTGGTGTCCTTTTGGGTCACTTCAGGGATGTGGGGGGGGGTGTAACGTGTGAATCACATGTACAAAATCCAACAATGATATGGTCAAAAATATACTTTTTTAGTGCGTGACTGGCTCTGTGAGTAAGATCTCAGGAGCAAGAGGACCGAGGAGGAGAGGAAAAGAGAATCAAGCTCTTGAAAGTGGAGAAAGAATCAGCTCTGCCTGACCCCCTTTTCTGCATCAACAACTGCACACACACACACACATTGAGCGTCTAACACATTTGGAATTCATGACCAAAGGTTTGGGAAAGAGTGATTCACATATTCTACTGACACTTTCCCCACAGCAGTGCACGCTTTAACACACAGCTCACCAAACCTATTTCACCCAGTGGTGGGAAAACCAATCATGTCCAATAACTATTCAAACTCAGCCCTTTGCCAGCACAACAAACGTTGCCCTGCTCGTCTCTTATGTGCAGCCATCTGTCGGAGGTCCCAGAGTCACCTCACCACACCGTCATCACCTATTCTCTTCCGCTGAGGGGCGTTTTAGCATAAACTCAATCCATCATCAATGGCTTACATCATTCGGCTGCGTCAGAGCCAAAGATTTTTCTTCATTCCCTTTTTTGGTATCATCTTCACCTCTCTTCACACAAATGATTTCCCTGCCTGGTATACTGAGTGATCTCTCCTCTGCCACAATGCATATAATAGGTGTCTAAAGTGCCCAGCCTGGATGCAAAGTGAATTTTCAGCTCACTTTTTGGTTTCATATGGCATCCTTTTAGATTCTTAAAGAGGACCTATGTGCTTTTTCCCTTTCCTTTAGTGTGTTACACCACATTGTCATCCTAACTCGTCATACGCTGACGCTTCATCGGACCTCTCAACGTCACTTTTCGGTCACAGTAAACATGTGACTTAATGTTGTGAATTAAACAAAAAACATTTGCGTAGGTTCAGGCAATAAAACCACTTAGTTAGGTTTAGGAAAGAACAACATGGTGTTGCTTAAATCTACTACGTTTGTACAGTGAAAATGATACTGAATGTTGTGAACACAAGACGAGAACGAACAGCTGATTGTAGCAGGATGCGCGGGACAGGAACAGTGGTCTCCTGGATGAAAGTCCTGTGTTTGTTGGACCCATCCATCTTCCCTATTGCGCGCCTCGGTGTATCTCTTTTTCTCTTTAAACTACGTCACCACACTCCCGGCACACTTTCCCCCAAGGGTTTAATAGTGACGCGGATGGGTTTTCATTGTAGTTAATGGAAAGCCTGGTGCATCTCATACCGACTCTAAAGGCTGCCTATTTCTGCATACTGGGGTCCATAAACAGTCTTGGAATTACATAAAATGGGTATCATTGTAAAGCTGAGAATATGTGGATCAAATGAGCCCAACTGTGTTCTTGTGTGACGATATTAGTTTCTATGGTAGCGATTTTATTGTAAGTGAGACCATTTTTTTAAACTTGACCTCAGTGTATAAAATGACCTGTTGTGACCTTCTTCTTCAAATTATTTATCTTGCTCCGTTGACTACCGTTCATATTTTTTCCAACCTAAGGTCCCATCAGGTTGTGGATAGATGGATGGAGGAGAGCGATGTTGGACCGGTGTCGTCTGGATGCAGGAGGGAACCGGGGGAGTCGAGACTCTGAATGGAGTAGGCGTCACTTTATGAGCTCTGATTTGTTGCGGAGCCTCGAGTGGTTCCTGTATTCAAACGAGAGAGAGAGAGAGAAGGAGTGAGAAAAGAAATAAGGGGTTTTGGGAGGGATGTGAGTGAGTCAAGGGGAAGTGAACGGATCAGGTGTGCTTAAATACTTTTGAGCGGAAATGGGATGTGTTTGAGGCGTGATTTTTGTTCCCAAACCTAGTTATAAAACTTCATTTAACATGATTTGGATGATTTTAGCTAATTTTATTTGGAAAAACAAGCAGACACCGGAGAGGAGGGCTTTGAATGAATGCAGACGATAGATGTTTGCTCTGACTCAGTGTTCAGTTCATGGTTATTTGACTGTCATACAGTATATGGAAAAAGCATTTTTTTCACTCAATAAATGTGTTTAACTCTTGCAGATGCATGTGCTGCCTAAAGCAAACTGCAACTTTCCTTTGACTTTATATACGCAAACGCTTTTCCCTGAAATTCATCTTGCATTCACTATGAAGAAACCGTAAGGGCTTAAGAAATCTTTCTGTAACAATTCTTCAGAGTCTGGTCTGCAACTCATGAGTGAAGCGGATTTAATGGGCAAAGTCGATCGGGGATCGCAGCTTTGACCTGGATTCACAATAGTGAGTCTAATTTCACGGCGAGGAGGATGTATGACATTTGGAGAAGAAAAATTCTCGGTTTGAAATTCCTCTACTGTGGTCTCAAGAGGAGATACTCTCACAAATGCACCTACTGTAAACACATTTCTCTCTAACACTCTCTGTTATACTTGCCCCTCTGTCTGTCACTCATACACAAACCTATGATATGTTTGATAATGTATTTTTTGGATATGTCTGTCAACATATTATGTGTCTTCTGTACTGTAGGTTCCGGTAGATGTTTCTGCATATGTTTATGGGTGTATGGCTTACCCAATTGCATCCTGTAGTAGCGATTTTATTGTAAGTGAGACCATTTTTTGAAACTTGACTTCACTGTATAAAATGACCCGTTGTGACCTCTAGGATAATCACAGCCTCATGAAACTTTACAACCATAAATTAGACACCTAGGGCATTCAGAAGATGGATGGTTTTCCTAGGTAGATTCACAATAAGGGGTCGTCTGAGTAGATTCCAGAACAGAAGTGTTTGCCATCTAATCGCCAAAAAATGCAATTCTTGCAGAAATCTCCAAATGTCAAAAGATTTTGATGCCAAATCACAGCATGGCTTTTTCTATGGTGTTCCTCATAGTCTTGCTGTCTTAAAGCTGGAGTCAGTAACTTTGAACAAATATAATAAAAAGTTATTTTTATAATACGGTCACAGTATCCTGACAGTAGCCGCAAACTCCAATCAAACTGTCAAACTAGGCAGAACAATTTTAAAGTTTGTGACCCGGTCACCATGTTGAAAACAGTTGAGCCAAAACCAAGCTCCGCCCACTGGCCGGGTCACAAACTTTCTTATTTTACAGCTAAACAATTGACTAAAATAAGTAATATGATTGGTTGTTTCCCTTAGGCACTGTGAAATCTCGCAAATGCCCAGAGGCAAAGGAACTTCTTCATATTTGCTCAAAGTTACCGACTGCAGCTTTGAAGCGACAAATACCAACCGTTAATTCATCCTAGTGCGTTGTTGAGATCATCATGCCAGCAAATGTTAAATTAAATTAGAGACTGAAATGCAGAATAAACAAACTCAACATTTTGTCACTAACAAATTATAGTGGATTTCCTATCTGCCAT
>CAKAOH010036368.1:0-10219 GCA_916701665.1 Sebastiscus tertius | reverse complement strand
ATCATGGTGTCATCATCATGTCATCATGGTGTCATCATGGTGTCATCATGGTGTCATCATCATGTCATCATGGTGTCATCATGGTGTCATCATGGTGTCATCATCATGTCATCATCATGTCATCATCATGTCATCATGGTGTCATCATGGTGTCATCATGGTGTCATCATGGTGTCATCATCATGTCATCATGTCATCATCATGTCATCATGGTGTCATCATGGTGTCATCATGGTGTCATCATCATGTCATCATGGTGTCATCATGTCATCATGGTGTCATCATGTCATCATGGTGTCATCATGTCATCATGGTGTCATCATCATGTCATCATGGTGTCATCATGTCATCATGGTGTCATCATGTCATCATGGTGTCATCATGTCATCATGGTGTCATCATGGTGTCTGACAGCCGTCTGTTGTTTAGTTTGATTTGACAGTGGGTTAAACAGTGTGGCTGTAGACCTGCAGCTCTGTCACGCTGCCTGCAGTACTGTTACAGTCATCTGGTTCTCTTTAGATGTTTACGTAGATGTTATCTACTTCCTTTGTTGAAGACACTGATGAGGATCTCTTTGAGCTCCTCCTGTCAGATTGTATCTACACTCTCTGTAACGTTTCCTTTGGATTCCCCTTCGTAATGACTGACTAGTTATCTGTTCATAAATCTATTAACGACATGACAAACACAAACTCTCTCAACGTTACCGGTTATGAGATGATTCAGAGAGCCGTCTGGTTTGATCTAAAAGGATTTTTGTGTTGCAGTTACGGCCTTTTGGGACCCAGCGGATGTGGGAAGACCACTCTTCTGAAATGCATCGTGGGAACTTTGAAAATCTCGCGGGGTCACATCTCGGTGTTGGGGAAGCCACCTGCGTATCCCGGTCACGACGTGCCGGGGAGGATGGTCGGGTACATGCCGCAGGTAAACGGCATTTCTTCAAAATCAATCTTTCATTTCAAGAGAAACGTTATCGTCTCCGACCAAAACTCCAGCGTCTCCCCCGTTCCCTCCGGCCGCGGTCGAGGGAATCAGCAGTGATTGATGGAGAGACCTTGGTCTGGTCAGCTAACATTACTGCCAAGCAGCTGAACTCTAGAGTGATGTTGTGCTTTTAGCTGACGTGTGTCTCCTCACTGTGTTGAGTGATGCTCCTTCATGTCTATGTAGAGCGAGCACAAGGCCAGCAACAGGACGCTGACTTTAGTTGACTCAACGGACACAGGTGAAGCTGCTAACAAGACATTAGCATTCTGACTAACAGGCCCTTTAAAACAAAATGAAGTATGAGTTTTCTAGCAACACCTCCCCTCACTGATCTTTGTGTTGAACAGGAGCTGGCATTGTACAACGAGTTCACCATCGCTAACACCCTGACCTTCTTCGGCCGAATCCACGGCCTGACGTCGAAGGAAACCCAGGCTCGCATGGACTTCCTCATAGACTTCCTGGATCTACCTCAGAAGCACAGTCTGGTCCGAAACCTCAGGTAAAACCACCACATGCAGGTGGGGACGCACCGAGTTTAACACGCAACGGAGCTCGTTATGCAGGACTGAATGGAGGTCCGTTTTATGGTGCATCACACTGCTGCAGTTACACCTAAAGTAGGCTTTATAGAGATGTTAGATTCAGGTGTGAATGCAGTATATCCCCCAGATACAGCCACTTCATGCCCGTGGACTTTGACTCCGGAACTACCCGAATTAACGTGCACACACACACACACACACACACACACAGATGTATGACGTTCAGTTTAGATGCTGTAAGGAAGTTCCTCTTTGTGCTGTAAAGTTTAACAACTTGTGTTCACAGGATGTTAAACTTGTTCTCTCCTTAAAGTACAGTATTCATCATGTTTATTGTGCCACTAAACAGATGATCGTATGTATGTGATGACTGAGTCTTGTTTTCTGCCAACTTCCTGCTGCCGATGTTGTTTCTGGCAGCTCGTCGCTCTCCACCCAACATACAGAACCTCCACTAAAACAACTACTCACACTTCTATTCTTTGCTTTCCCCCAGAGGAAGACACTGCACGGAGACCACACAAGTCTTGTTCTCATAGAAGCCATAAAAGGAAACAATCAAGCACCAAATATGTCTAAATAAGATCTCTGCTTTAAAGCTGTTCCTGAAGGCGTGACCTCATGTGAACCCGTAAGCTGCTGAAGGACGTGAGAGAAGATGTTGTTGTGATCTCTCCGATAGAGATCAATAAAAGCGGTGGAGTACTTTATGGTGCTTTATTGGAGGAAGAATAATGAGCGTGTCTTGTTCCAGCTCTTGATTCACATCCCTGATTCATCACAAAGACCTTTCTGTTCCCAAAGAGGCCCCTCCGACCAGCATTCAGCAGCCGGTCATGTTATATTTATTATGCATTCATGTTGCTGAGCTGGGAGCTGGCCGAGAGGATTCACTGGGAAAAGGTGTTTTAGTTTTAGATGATGATGCAACAAGCTTCACCTCAACTCACCTCACACAGGTTGTTTAAACCTTCCTCTGCATAATCAGAAAGACATTCCTGGTATGAACAAACAGGCCACGTGTCTCTTCAGTATGTTTACGCTTCAGATCACTCTTCTTTTGTCTTTAATACGAAGGAGGATCAAACATCTAATTAGTGATACATTCTAATGAATCGTTTTTTATGTTATCAATAAAATCAGGTCATCAATAATCAAATGAAATCACTTTTCTGTCGTCCCAACGTGCCTCTCGCTCAGGTCTTGTTGTTTTGCTGCGTGTTGTCAGGCCGGCTGGTCCTGCAGGTTTGGCTACCGGTATGCTCAGAGCGGCACGAGACTCACCTGACTTAACCTTTGAACCTGTTTTTGAGTTCTCACTCTTCTCTGTGTGTGTGTGTGTGTGTGTGTGTGTGTGTGTGTGTGTGTGTGTGTTTCAGTGGCGGTCAGAAGCGCCGGGTGTCTCTCGGAGCGGCTCTGCTTCAGAATCCAGAGCTGCTCATCCTGGACGAACCGACAGTCGGAGTCGACCCCGTTCTCAGATCCAAGTACGTCACACACACACGTACAGGTTTGATTCCCACTGTGGCTGTTCTCCAACTGATGTCCCCTTTCAGAGAAGCACAGACCGAGATCACACAAACTGACGTCGTTTCACACATCCTAATAACCCTAATGACTAGGGGCGCACCGATACCGATACCGATACCGATACCGTGCTCATGTACTTTACACCGCACACTTTACAAGGGACTACACAGCATTTTTATCTCTTGTCCCACGTCCTTCATATTGAGACGACGTCCCTCATATAGAGACAACGTCCCTCATATTGAGACGACGTCCCTCATATTGAGACGACGTCCCTCATATAGAGACGACGTCCCTCATATTGAGACGACGTCCCTCATATTGAGACGACGTCCCTCATATTGAGACGACGTCCCTTATATAGAGACGACGTCCCTCATATAGAGACGATGTCCCTCATATTGAGACGACGTCCCTCATATTGAGACGACGTCCCTCATATCGAGACGACGTCCCTTATATAGAGACGACGTCCCTCATATTGAGACGACGTCCCTCATATAGAGACGACGTCCCTCATATTTCATGGTCTGTGGTTGTCAGAAGTCAAAGCGCTGCAGTCGGGCAGCCTGGTGGAGGTCTGCTCTCTCCGGGTGCCGTCTTGGTTTTCATTGTTGATTAATCAGTGGATTCTTTTCTTGATTAGGTGATTAGTTGTTTGGTCTATGAGATGTCAGATATTGGTGAACGTCTGTGTCCGTCTAACAACGTCCACGTTTCTAACTTCTAGTAAATAAGTCAGACCCCCCCCCCCGCCTGCTCCAGTCTCATTGTGTAATATGGAATAGCTCCACGCCTCATCAGATCAGACGGCTGGCAGGAAAACTGCTGCTGGCGAAGCTGTGAGCTTTTTCAGACCCGATTAGGTGTTGTGTAATTCGTGTAATCTAGTTTGGTTTCCTCCGTCTCCTTTCTAGGATCTGGCAGCATCTGGTGGAGATTGTGAAGACGGGGAAAGTGTCTGTCATCATCACCACCCACTACATCGAGGAGGCCAGGCAGGCCAATGTGGTGAGAGAGTTCATGCACACACACACACACAGAGGGAGGATGGAGGGTGGAGGGACCGGATTGGAGTTGGGCCAGAGAGAAGACACATGCATGTACATAAACACACAAGGACAAATGAATTCCACATGCTCACAAAGAAGAATCAGGAGTACTGCTGCAGCATCAGTAGAACAGAGCGGCGCGTCTCCTGCTGGTCCTCACAGACGAACAATGAGTCCATTGATAATCGTCACTGTGTCGACTCTTTAGATGAAGTTCTTTATTAGCGTTGGCAGGAGGACAAAAGCTCTCACTGACTGAGAGGACACGAGGGACAGAACACGTCCTCCAGAGTCTCTATAGAAGCTCTCTGGTCTTTTTATTTCACATGATGACGACCAAACAAACATTTGTAGTTCCAAGCTGGTTTTCTTTGGGTTCATGAATCAGTGTGAAGGACGAGCACGGGGACATCCTTCTTATTGTCAACAAATCCTATAAAAACAAAACTAGAGCAGCAACTACCCATTATCTTCATCCTCCATTAATCTGTTGATTATCTTCATCCTCCATTAATCTGTTGATTATCTTCATCCTCCATTATTCTGTTGATTATCTTCATCCTCCATTAATCTGTTGATTATCTTCATCCTCCATTAATCTGTTGATTACTTGTTTGGTTTATAAAATGGCAGAAAACGGTGAATAATGTGGATCAGTGTTTCCCTAAAGTCCAACATGACGTCCTCAAATGTCTCGTTTTGTCCAAAGAGATTCAGTCTATTGTCCCAGAGGAGGAAAGAAGCTGCTATCAGAGAATTTCGACTGTTTTCGACACACAGTCACGTGTTGTGGTGAAAGGTCACACACCGTACCGGGTTAATGGACTCTATACATACAGTTAGACAGACATGTCACCTTCTAGTCAGACTAACGCCGGCTCAGCATAAATCCAGTCGTTCCATGAGTCCCGTCTTTGTTTCACCAGTAATCTGCTTTGTATGTAAAGCCAGAAAACCCAGCGTGCTCTCTGTGTGTACATTTGTAGATTAAACCGCCACAAGTCACGTACTTTTCTTTTTTGTTTAAAGGTATAGTTTGTGAAATATGATTATTAGCTTTCCTCTGGGAGTTAGACAGACTGATGCCACTCCCAGCTCGTGTGTGTAATCCATACACAAACAGACATGTCTTTATGCTAAGCTAAGACAAGCTAATGGCCTCCTGGCTCTTAACCTGGTGGTTTGTTACACGGGGTGCGTTCCAAATCACATCCTTTTTCTTTTTACTTTTAGTGCATACTGCAGCTGTGTAGTGTTGCATGCAGTATGCATAACATTGTGCCTTTAGTACCCATACTACCTTACTATTTAGTATGCCAGAAAAAGATTTAGTATGTCCCCATACATAATATGTCAAATGCAGTCTGCCAACAACACCAGGATGTCCTACTACACCTGGTCACATTTTGCAGTATGTAAGCCAGCATGCTTTTCTGGCTATTCTGACCCACAATCCCCTGTGCAGGGGATACATGAGCAAGAGGGTCAAAGTTCAAAGTGCAGTGTTATGATTAAGTCGTATGCGTACTGCAGGAAACAGTACGTACTTTGTAAGAGCAGCTGCAGTAAAGTAAGTAAAAAGAAAAGGTATGCGATTTGGAACGTAGCCACAGAGTCATGTGAGGAGCCGTCACAGGAAGCTGTTGGTAAAGGGGCGGGCACGTTCAAAAAAATAGGTGGCAGCTGATTGGATGAAGCATCTGTCAATCAAACTCATGCCGAAGCCGGTCGGGAGAAGAGCGAAAGTGTCGTTCTCTGCTCTTCTTTCAAACAAGAAATACTCTCCAGTTGTGATAGAAGTGATGCTACTGCCTCGTCTACGTTAACCTCTTCAGGAGCCGCCGTCGTTTAGAAGCAACAGTCGCCTCTCCGTGTCATCAAGCCACGCCCACAGCAGTCAGCTCCTCACAGGACGCTGATTGGTCCGTGGTCTGGCTGCTTGGTTGGGTGTGGTTAGGAAAAGATGTTAGGACGTAATGTTTTGACTTTTCGACCGCAGCTAAGGCCGATATTCATGAGATATGTGATCCAGCAATTCTCACAGGATCTGGTGAGTCCAGCTGCCGTTCAGAGTTACGACTGACATACTTCACTATTAAAGCAGAGAAAAGTGTGAGCGGGTCATCAAGTCATTTCTTATTTGAAGTGTAGCTCCATACACATGAAAACACGACAGTGGTGTCCATCTCCTCATCTAACTCTTGTCGAGGAAGAGAATAAGTGTATTTCCCCAAATCTCAAAACAGAAACAGATTTAACAAATACAAGATAAGAGATCAGATATTCCTTTATTGGTCCCACGGTGGGGAAGTTGCAGAGTACAGCAGCAAAGGGGATATACAGTATAATGCAGAAACAAGAAGCATCAGTAAAAACAAAAAGCAACATACAACAGTGAAACAAACAAAACAAGATATGAACAATTTAAATAGAAGGAAATATACAAATAGGAACGACATAAACAGAATTGACTATTAGCAGACTATTAACACGACGGTACAAGTGGTGAGATGATATCACACAGTGGGAGTTACACCAGAGTCGTACTGTTGTCTCGGCGTTGCAGAAGCTAAACTTTCACTTCTCTTTAGTGGTTCATTAATCTCACACCATCATGTGTCATCTGGTGAGAGACTAAAATAAAATGTTTTTCAAAGAAAACGTGTCTGCTGGTTCCAGATAGGAAACAGTTTAGCTGAACAAACAGTAATCTGTGACCTCCTGACTGACAGCTGCTCCGTGTGCACGTTCATTCACGTGCTGTTAGTATACTTCTTTAAATTTACAATAAGAAAGTATGTGTTCAGATTACTTTTTATGTATCAGAGATACACTTAACAACATGATACTGAAGTACACTTGGCTTAGATCAACAACTATACAGAAACGTCTAAGTGAACTTGGCTTACACTGACAAGCTCACAGAAAAGTCTATTTGTCTGAGTTCTATAAGTTCACTTAAAGAAAACTTACAAGTATACTTGAAAACTATTAAACTAGTAGTTTACTGAGAGTATACTTTAACGTGTACTGTCAGTAAGTCAATTATATAACTAGTAAACTAACAGTATAAGTTCACATCATAGTTGCAGTACAAAACACAACTAGGATGTAAACCAGTTGTGTATTCAAAGTTTACTACTCTTACATTTAAAGTATACTTTTGTAAACTAAACAGTGGGCCAATTCAGTCCAAAGAAGTACTGAAGTAGTACACTTATAAGTATACTATACTAGTACTTTGATATTAGTATACGTTTGACATAAAGTATACCTGGGATTATACTTGAACTATACTTAAGTTGACTTCATAAAATAAACTTAAAGTGTACTTCTTATTGTGAGGGTCCACATGTGGTTTATCTCGTACTGATTTAGGGATTATCTGCTGGTGCAAACCTGAAATGAGAACACGAGCAATACGTATAAAGTAGGGATGCACCAGGACTACTTTTTTTCAGGCAGAGTACAAGTACTTACTTTTGGGTACTCGCCGATACGTGAGGACCCGAAAGATGGTGACGAGAGGTTAACGTCACGCTGCCGTAAAGTGGTATCGGTGCCGTTGTATCGGGGCCGTTTTGCGAGTACGAGTACACGAGCACAGTATCGGACCCGATACCCGATACTGGTATTGGTATCGGTGCATCTCTAGTATAAAGTATGAAGAACCTGCAGATAGCGGTACTCTGCTCATTCATGTGATTGTGAGAAATGCTTTTAAAAGCTTTTGTGAATCAACATTCACAAAGTGATAATTGTACTTTACTTTATGTGATGTGTCACTGAGAGAACTGCATCAGTTTGGGTTTCACTGGAGAAACTATTGATGTGATGTGGTTTAAAATGCTGTTTAAGAAGCTTTTCTATTCTGCTCAGAGTCCGGACATATAGACATACTGGTGGGGTTTCGTGCTGTTGGTGACTTTAAGTTTGTCTTATCCAGAAACAAACATCATAAAACGTCCACATTCTGCAGATAGACATTAATATCATCCATAAATAAAACCTTTATTGAACAAACATCCTGTCTTTTCTCCAGGTGGGTCTCATGAGGAACGGCCATCTGCTGGCTGAAGGACCTCCAGACGCAGTCATGAAGCAGCACAGTGCCACGGTGAGTCCTCGTTAACCCCTCATGGGCTGCATGGACACCCCGGAGTGCTGGTAGTCAGGGCGGCGGCGGGGAGGCTGTTCACAAAGCAAAGCAGCGTTATCTACTGTAGCTAACGCAGCTCATAAACAAGTCAAGGTGCTTCATATTAGAGCAGAATAAGACCAATGAAAGGGTTACAGTTGAAACAAACCCGGCCTAAATGAGAGGAAGCACAGTTTAATATTAATTGGTTTCATTAGAAGCAATGTTGAACAAAGTCTAGATTTAAAGTTGATCGGAGCGTCGAGGCCTCACAACCAGAAAACTCCTACAGATGTACGCAGGTGAGAATGAAACCGCTCTTCACCCACGTTACCGTTCTGCTGCAGACCCTGGAGCACGCCTTCCTGCAGCTGTGCCAGACGTCGGACCAGCTCGGCTCTAAACGGGGGTCCAGTCCGCTGGGCGCGCCGCTGGAGAACAGCCAATCCTTCGAGAGCGGGCGGGACGAGAGTCAGCCGATCCTCGAGGTCGGACCGGGAGCTGCAGAGGAACTTCACAAATATTCAGGTACTAGTTTGAAACGTGCAGTACGGGTCTGGTAATAAATGTAAGTACATGCAGCGGTAAACGTCGTCGCAGTGAGACGAGACATAACCACTATTTCATTTCAACGTGAACGCTGAACGCCAGGCTGCAGACTGAACGTCAGGCCGCAGACTGAACGTCAGGCCGCAGACTGAACGCCAGGCTGCAGACTGAACGTCAGGCCGCAGACTGAACGCCAGGCTGCAGACTGAACGTCAGGCCGCAGACTGAACGTCAGGCCGCAGACTGAACGTCAGGCCGCAGACTGAACGTCAGGCCGCAGACTGAACGCCAGGCTGCAGACTGAATGTCAGGCCGCAGACTGAACGCCAGGCTGCAGACTGAGTTCACCGCTGAGACCAGCAGACATCTTTTCACGTCATGTTGCCTTTTCATACGTCTAATCATCCTGATCTTCACAGGTCTTTAGACCGTGATGGAAATGCAGACAGCAATGAGCTGAATGAACCTTTTAGTATCTGAAAATACAAATAACAATGTAAATAGTGAGCTTTCAGGGTGTGTGTTTGTGTGTGTTTGTGTGTGTTTGTGTGTGTTCAGCGGACTGGAAGGTTCGAGCCAGACACGTTCTGCCCAAGTGGAGAAACATCGCCGCCCTGATGATCAAAACCATGGTGCGGATGAAGAGAATGCCGGGGTACGTCCGACTTTGTTGTCCAGAAGGAAATATGTCTTGGACACGTGCAGTATAGTAGTGCTCCATACAGTACCTCCAGGACATGCTTAGACTGCTACCAACCAACTAATGTCACTCTGAATAGTAATATGTAGTCATGAATATCCTAGCAGTGCTGATGTGTGAATCCCTCGTTGCTGCGTCTGCAGCTCGTTGTGTTTCCAGTTCCTGCTGCCCGTCATCCAGGTCTCTCTGATCTGTTTGTGTATCGGAGGAGACCCAAACGGGATCCAAGTCGCCGTGGTGAACAACGAGACCTCCTCGTCCTCTTACAGCCAATCGCTGCTCTCCTTCCTGGACAACGCCAGCGTGCACCAGGTATTCATTTATTAATACACATCAGGCGTGATCACACCCACCTGTCCTCGTGTTCATGTGTCGCCACCAGAGAGGAAGTGGAAGGACTCGTTTCTGTATTTCTTCTCTGCAGCAGCTGATCCGTGTTTATTTTCAGATTGTAACTTCAGACAGTCACAGATACTGTTGCTATCTGAAGAGAGGAAGTCACAGGCGTCTCTCACGCTGTTGTATTTAACTTCACTTCTGTTCACAGCAGAACAAACACAAGACTTCCATTATCTAGGAAACCAGTGAACCACAACCGTTCAACACACCGTAGAAAACACACACAACACACCGTAGAAAACACACACAACACACCGTAGAAAACACACACAACACACCGTAGAAAACACACACAACACACCGTAGAAAACAC
>CAKAOH010036366.1:0-11277 GCA_916701665.1 Sebastiscus tertius | reverse complement strand
TAAAACCACTATAGTTAGGTTTAGGAAAAAAACAATAAGGTTGGACCTAAAACTACTACGATTGTACAGTGAAAATGACAGCGAATGTTGTGAACACGCGACATGAACGAATGGCTGAGAGTAACGTGACGCACAAGACACCAACAGTGGTCTCCTGGATGAAAGCCTTGTGTTAGTTGGACCCATCAACCTCCTCCCCCGCCCGCCAAGTGTGTGTCTTTTCGCTCTTAAAGCTACGTCACCACACTCCCAGCACACTCTCCCTGAGCGTTAATATTGACGCGGGTGGGTTTACATTATAGTTAATGGAATGCCGGGGGTGTTTTATACCGGCGCTGAAGGGTGCCTTTTGCGGTGGTACCGAATGTCGACGGCTGTGACAAAGCGTCGGTATTTGACGCCCTGGGAATGAGAACGGGCTGGTATTCCACCTACTAAAAATGTTTTCATCGTGGTTCAGTGGAGTTGCACTGCGCAGTGCCACGATTACTGATCAGATTAATGCTTGTCCATCTATCTCTCTATCTCTCTATCTCTCTATCTAATGCTTGTGCCCTGAGTTTCATTAATGATTGTGGCCAGTTTTTAGGAGATTAAGCCTTTTTCACAGAAGAAAAAAGAAATGTTCCAAGAAAGAAAAGACGTGTATGAACTTATTAAGAGCTAATGGGATTTTCATCTGAGGTTTTTCCAGCTGGTTCGGAGCTGCATGAAGAGAAATTACATCTGGACTGGCAGACATTTCATTCCCATTTCCTTCCAGTCTGTTTGGGCTCAAATCCTGTTGCTCTCACATCTGTGATTGTTGGTTGTGTCGAGGTAAGAAAGCCATTGGACACTTTGAGGTCAGAATCACGGACCTATGACAACCTCTGATCTTGATCTTATTCTAAGAAAATGTAAGAAACCATTGAGATCTGTGTGTGTGTGTGTGTGTGTGTGTGTGCGTGTGTGCGTGTGCGTGTGCGTGTGCGTGTGTGTGTGTGTGTGTGTTTCATTGTATGTAACCAAACGTCCTAGGGGTCTTACAACTCGTTTTTTTCTGTCAATGATCTAAATTATTAAAAGTTAAACCAGCACGCACGTGGGGTTTTGAAACAAACATTTCTTCATCGCTGAGGGAGGAAAGGTTTCTCACTTCTAAAGCAGTGACATTCACACACACACACACACACACTCACACTCACACACACACACACACACACACACACACACACACACACAGTGCCTTGTCTCCATTCAGCAAACCCACACAAACACTCATTCATCCAACTCGAAGGCTTGCACAGGCAGCTCTCTAATCAAAACAAATCTTCAGAGACAGAGGCAGAGCGAGACAGAAAGAGCGTGAGGCGCTCTGAATGTGTTGTCAATTAGCAGCGGCGGCAGCTCAATGGTACGGAGTGAAAGACGCCGAAAACAGGAAAGATCCTGAATGAATCAAACAGGTCTGTTGTTTTTATGAGGTCTCTGATGTGGACCCAGAACTAAATGTTTAACTGTGAGTTCTTCAGCCTCTTCAAAGATTTGGTCAAGAATTAGGTTTTATAGAAACAAAGAGGCCTTCAGTGTGCTGGTTGCTGCATTGTCCCAGACGTTTCCTTTCAGTTTCCTCCTCCCTGCGCTCCTTCTCTCGCTCCAGCTTTCCTCCGGGCCTGTCCTTCACGGGTATAATTCATTACCGCCTACATTCAGATGCTCACACACATGCCAGCATGCACATACATTTGGTTATAGGAATAGTTTTTGTAATCTATGATATGAAAATGTGCGTTGGTTCTGTGCCTATTTTAAGCCAACCACCCTGTATGTTTAGGTATGTCAATTGGCCCCGGGACGAGAACCACAGTTTCTTATTTGAGCTGAAATGTTTAAATGAATGTTCAGGAGATTTGACGTTTTGTTTCTCAATGTTTGGTTTGGAGACTGAACGGTTAGCTGTGGGAAGGCTGAAATTGGTTCCCAAATTACTCGGAGGAAACCGGTGTCAAAATCGTTGGTGGTTATGTTGTGTAACCGTAGCAGTCCCACCGATGAAAGTGGACTGGATAAAATAAAATATAATAGGCCGATATGAAGATTGAAAAGCTTAGAAAATGTTGGAAAACAGCAGTAAACCTACAGAATAATTATATACATAAGGGGCCAGTCTTTTGTCTTATTTCACTTTTCCTCTTCTCTCTACAACGTGAAGGACATTAATGGGAGTAATTTCTCCCATCAGGCTCAATCACAACGTCTATAGCCGTATCTGTCACTCTAAATGTGCTGTTTCAACATCACATCACATCTGCATCTGCGTTCACTCACCCATTTATTTCTCTCCATTGACCAGGCTTCCTCTCTCTGCTACGTAACACGGTACAACAAAACCCACGGCACTTTTTCATTTGGATCCTGATTAGGTGAACAGTCAATAAATTGTGTCTGACAGACAGAGAGAGACAGAGAAAAGGGGAAAGAAATACAAAGAGATGTGAATGAAGGGACAGACGACCTGGACGAAGTGATGGACTGACACAAAGTGAGGAAGACGGACATGAGGAGAGAAGGCAGAAAGAAGAAGACGCTGCAATTTGCGAGCTGTGCAGACATGCAAACAAATGCAACCCTATTAATGTCTTCCGGGAGGGACTGCATTGTGTAAAGTTATAACCACATTAAAAAATGCGACAGTAACAGACTTCTTCTTCCCGAAGATGCTCATTATTCTCATTCCCAGGGTGTCAATTGCCGAGGCTTTGTCACGGCTGTTGGCATTCTGTACCGCCGTACAAGGCACACTTTAACACCGGTATGAACCTGTTGCATTAACTATAATATAAACCTACCTAACGCTATGAGAAAGTACGCCAGGAGTGTGGTGACGTAGTTTAAAGAGCGAAAAGACGCATACCAGGCCGGTGGGAGGGGAGGTGGATGGGTCCAACAAACACGAGGCTTTCATCCAGAAGACCGCTGTTTGTGTCCCGTGTGTTACGCTTCACTTTCACATTACAATCAGCCGTTCGTGTCCCGTGTTCACAACGTTCAGTGTCATTTTCACCGCACGAACGTAGTAGTTTTAACCATTCTGTTTACAACATAGGACTTTGACTTTTGGAAAGTGATCACTATATTCTGTCGAGTCAGCGCGCAGCACAAACCCTATTTTTTAACCTATGAATCAAAATCAAGTTAATAACCATGGAAAATTCAGTTTCTGATTGTTCAATGTCCCCCACTTAAAGGGGGCTCATAAAACTTAGTTTAGTTAAAAAAAAAATATAAAAAGAAAGAGAGAGATGAAAAGTGGTAGTTATAATTTATTATATACCAATATAGAATCAATTTGATTCTTTGAAGGCACAAACACATTACATACTCTGTAGCAGTCTGTTACAACCCAGAGGTGGTGTAGGGGTAAAGGAAGTAACATAGTGATTGAAATTAAAAGAAAATAAAGCGTACAATGGTTTGAATTATAATAACCAAAAAACGAGGGTTTCGGGTGGCTGAAAAGGAGAAAACAAAGGCACACACCAAGAGCAAAAGAGCAAAAAGGGAGAGCGCAGCACAGCAATATACAACAATAACAACAACAATAACGAACGGTCACTCTGAGACCGTAACACAGTCCCTCATTCTTAAATACTTGCTGTCATTTCCCTTTTTCCCAATTCATTTTAACTGACTTTCACAGTTCCTCTGAGTTGATTGGAGGGTTATTCAGATCCCCTGTTGTGCAGGGTGTGGGGACTGGCTCCTAATGAAGAACTGAGAGCAGCTTGGTGCATTTCCCCTCTGGGCCAATCAGGGTGTCACTTTGATTGACACATTTCATTTTGCATTTTTAACACTAGCCTGGCACGCTGGGCCAATCAGCTCTGGCCTAATGGCCAGACCACTTTTCTCCATTTCAGAGGGGTTCAGTCTATCTCACACAAAGTCACAGAGCCCTTCCGAAACCAGAAGCATGGGAAGAGAGGTTCTGTGAATTTGGCATGGAAGGTGTGTATGTGGATCAGTTTTTCTGATATGACACCGTAATAAGTCAGAGTACCGGCTTCCCAGTCCAGAAACACTGCTATTTTTTTGCAAAGGGGCACTCTTTTGTTGGGCTTAATATCTTTGGATGTCTTCCTGTCGCTAGGCTTAACTTTGGATGTCTTCCTGTCGTTGAGCTTAAGATCTTGGAATGTCTTCCTGCCCTTGGGCTTAACTTCGGATGTCTTCCCGTCGTTGGGCTTAACTTCGAATGGCATCCCGTCCTTGGGCTCAACTTCGGATGTCTTCCCATCCTTGGGCTTAATATCTTGAGATGTTTTCCCGTCGTTGGGCTTGATATCTTGGGATGTCTTCCCGTCGTTGGTCTTAACTTCGGATGTCTTCCGGTTGTTGAGCTTAACTTTGAATGTCTTCCCTTCGTTGGGCTTAACTTTGGATGTCTTCCCTTCGTTGGGCTTAACTTTGAATGGCATCCCTTCCTTGGGCTTAACTCCCGATGTCTTTCCGTCGTTGAGTTTAATATCTTGGGATGTCTTCCCGTCCTTGGGCTTAACTTCGGATGTCTTCCGGTTGTTGGGTTTAACTTCGGATGTCTTCCCGTCGTTGGGCTTAACTTCGAATGTCTTCCCGTCGTTGGTCTTACCTTCGGATGTCTTCCCGTCGTTGGGCTTAACTTCGAATGTCTTCCCGTCGTTGGTCTTACCTTCGGATGTCTTCCCGTCGTTGGGCTTAACTTCGAATGTCTTCCCGTCGTTGGTCTTACCTTCGGATGTCTTTTGGTTGTTGGGCTTAATTTTGGATGTCTTCCCGTCATTGGGCTTAATATCTTTGGATGTCTTCCCTTCGTTGGACTTAACTTTGGGTGTCTTCCCGTTGTTGGTCTTAACTTTGGGTGTCTTCCCATCGTTGGGCTTAACTTCGGGCGTCTTCCCGTCGTCGAGCTCAATATCTTGGGATGTGTTCTCATGAATGGCAGTGTATCTTGTCCTCGAACAGAGCAGACTCCAGGAATTCTTGTTACATCCCAGGCCACCACTTCTGTCCCATCTTCTACCCACTGCTCCATAAGCCACTGCGATGCCGACCGTCCCTTCCCACTCCACCTCCCAGTAGCAGAGGCCTTTCAGGCCCTCTTCACAAAACACTTGAGACCTCTTAAACCTGTCGTCGTTTTCAGGTCGTGGCACCTTCTCCTCCACCTTCTCTACAGTTTTTACTTTCTTGTTGCCATCAGACAGAGCAAGCCTCCTGCTTGCTGTGTTTTCATCAAGCCTCAGATCTGCACCATCTGAAGAGAAACAAAGAACACATCATGTAGTGTTTTTTTTTTGCAGTTAAAAGACTATAAAACATTGATCTTATATTACACAAATTGAAGACGAAATCTAAAGAAAACCAAGGCATTGATCGGACATTCATTTCAGATTGATCAGGTATTAACTTATGTCTAAGGCTCTACTGAAGTGATAACATATTAAGTAATAAAATAAAATTAAAAAATAATATAGACTTACACTTTTTCAGCCCTGGCTTTAACCGATGCGCTCCACAGTGGTCCAAACTGTACAAAATGAAGATAGTGTTGTAGTGAAAAGAAAATTACCACTTTAATACAATACTTTGAAAAGCCTAAAGACCCTAATATTAAAAAAAAAACAAGAATAAAAACTACTCTTTGACGGAACAGACCACCTCCGAGCGACATTTGCAACCTGTTAGGAGGGGTCACAAAAAATATAGCTTTACTTTGCAGGGCTGCTACTTGAGTGTTTGGGAGCGGTCTGTGTGTGTAGCTCAATGTCAAAAGGCAAGGAGTAGGAAAGAGCATTTGATAGAATTACTTAGACTTAATTAAAAAAAATAATTAAAACATGTGATCTGAATCTGGATACATTATGACATCTGGTTCATGGGCCTTTGCATTTACACCTGGTGTTAATAAATGTTCTTTTCTCTTAACACCAAGGCAATTCTTGAGTGTTTTGGTAACTAGCCTGCTAGCTAATAAGATAAAAGATTTAGTTTGGTTTTTGCCTTACTGTATATGTAGTCTTATAACTCAGAGAACCAGCTACCTGTATATCAATACAAATGTACACATATAAACACACATTCCTTAACATACCAGAGTGTCTCCAGGCTTGTATTAGGATCGGCAGCTATAGCAGAGAGCATCGTCTCTCCTTCAGGTCCTGGATGATTGTAACTCAGATCCAGCTTTTTGAGGGAGGAGGCCGTTTTGGATGTGAGAGCTGAGGCCAGGAATGAGCAGCCTTTCTCTGTCACCTGACAACCTGACAGCCTGAAGACCACACAGACACAAACACAACACTTTACAAAAACATATTTTAATTGTACATTTATAGGCCAATCAAACATTTCCTTTACATGGCCATGGTATAAATGTCTAAAAAGTTTGATAATCACATTTTATACTTTTGATTGACTGTTTATCTTTTACTCAAGCATTTTATCAAAAATGAATAACAATAATTAAAAATTACAGTAAATGCATCATAGACTTACTTGAGAATCTCCAGTTTACAGTGTAGACTCTGTAGGCCACCAGCAAGCATCTGCACACCTGCATCCAGCAGGTCATTGTGACTCAGGTCCAGCTCTGTCAGATTACTGGATGCGGAGCAGAGAACTGAGGACGACAGACCGCTGCAGGAGACCTCAGAGAGCTCACACCAACTCAGCCTGTGAAAAGGTATATAAGCATATAAAGGTGTGCTCCACAGAAGACTCGTAGAAAAAAAAAAGTCTAATAGCAAATATTCAGACATCAAAGAAACCATGTTGTTCTCATGATAAGACATGTTAAATCACTACCTGCCAACGCTCTCTAAGTGTCTGGAAAAAGTCTAAACAAGAATCACTCAACCTCACTACCTTTGCAGATAAAACGTAAAAACTAGGGCGAGGTTAATAGATTAAAATATTTAATCATTAATAATTAATCGCATGATTGTCCGTAGTTTATCGTGATTAATCACACCTGTTTCATTTGTTCAAAGTGTACCTTAAAGAAACTTTGTACCTTTGTCAATTATTTAATACTATTATCAACACGGGAGTGGACAAAAATGCTTGCCTTGTGCAAATGTATGTATATATTTATTATTGGAAATCAATTAACAACACAAAACAATGACAAATCTTGTGAAGAAAATATGCTCAAATCATAACATGGCAAACTGCAGCCCAACAGGCAACAACAGCTGTCAGTGTGTCAGTGTGCTGACTTGACTATGACCTGCCTCAAACTGCATGTGATTATCATACAGTGAGCATGTCTGTAAAGGGGAGACTCGTGGGTACCCATAGAACCCATTTTCATTCACAAATCTTGAGGTCAGAAGTCAAAGGACCCCTTTGAAAATGGCCATGACAGTTTTCCCTTGCCAAAATTTAGTGCAAGTTTGGAGCGTTATATAACCTCCTTCGTAACAAGCTAATATGACATGGTTGGTACCAATGGATTCCTTAGGTTTTGTTTGTTTATTGTGGCATTAAAACATATTTGCTTTTAGGCGTTATTATTGCATTAGCTTTGACATCCCTAGTAAAAACTGGTCTGATCACAAACAAACTTCAGATCATCATTTTGTCTCTGCTGGAAACTTACTCAATGGGTTGAATGATGATATCACCACAGAGCTATGTTAAATGTTCGCCTACTTGGGACCCTCAGATTTGAAATAATAGATATGCTTTGAATGTAGTTTTTAGCAAGATAAATAAAAAAAAAAAGTGTAAAAGCATTTGAAAGTACTTACAAAGCAGTTTTGGAGACTTTGACCACCGGCAACATTCCTAGAAGAACTTTCTCTGATTTCAGGTACTTTTTCAGGTCAAACACATCAAGCTTCTTATCTGATGTCAGCAGCACAAAAGTCAGAGCTGACCACATGGAGGCGGAGAAGTTTTCAAAGGTGAGTGTTTCTGACTTCAGGTAATCTTTCACTTCTTTCACAAGAGAGTGGTCCTTCAGCTCATTCAGACAGTAGAAAAGATTGCAGTTTCTATCAGCATCACTGTTCTCCTCCCTAATCTTCTCTTTGATGTATGCAATTGTTTCCTTGTTGATGGTCTCCTTGTTGTCTTCTGTCTTCTTCAGCAGTTCTTGCAGTTCTTCCTGATTGGTCTCCAGAGAGAGGCCTAGCAGGAAGCGGAGAAACAGATCCCAGTCTCCATTTTCGCTCTTTAAAGCCTTGTCTATTGCTGTCTTGTAGAAGTCAGCAGGCAAGTCTCCGACAGTTGGAGCAGGCATGGCAAGCAGATTTTCACTTGTGTTGTTGAATGTGTGAAAGACATAGAAAGCTGCCAGGAACTCTTGAATACTCAGATGGACAAAGCAGAACAGTTTCTGTTGGTACAGCCCGCTGCCTTCTCGTTTGATCTGAGTGAATAATCCCGAGAAGACTGCAGTTTCTGTGATGTCAACACCGCACTCTTTTAAGGTTTCTTCAGTGAAGAGAAGGTTTCCTTTTACTAGCCCCTCGAAGGCCAGTTTCCCCAAAGACATGACTGTTTCCTTGTTCCTTGTATTCCAGCATGAATCTGTCTCAGAGTTCTCACCTGTCTCATCTGCACCATACTTCACATTAGCCTGTCTGCACTGTAACACCAGGAAGTGTATGTACATGTCAGTCAGAGTCTCGGGCATCCTCCCTTTTTCGTTTCTGTTCACAAAGTTCTCCAGAACCTTTGCTGTGATCCAACAGAAGACAGGGATGTGACACATGATGTAAAGGCTGATTGATTTCTTGACATGCAACAAGATTTTCTCAGCCAAATCGGTATCACCGAATCTCTTCCTGAAGTACTCCTCCTTCTGCTGATCATTAAATCCTCGCACCTCTGTAACCCGGTCAACTTTATCAGCAGGGATATGGTTGGATGCTGCAGGTCGGGAGGTGATCCAGATTTGAGCTTTAGAAAGCAGATTTCCTTGGATGAGGTTTCTCAGTAGCACATTCACTGAGGTTCGTTTTCTCACTGTCCATTTGTCACTTTGGTTGCAGTCAAGATCGAGGCGATATTCATCAAGACCATCCAGGACAATCAGAATTTTGTACTTGTCAAAGTCTGTTATCTCTGATGTCTCCATACCCGGACAAAACTGATGAATGAGTTCCTCCAAGCTGTGTTCTTGCTCTTTTCTCAAATTTAGCTCCCGGAAAGAAAGTGGAAACATATAAAATATGTCCGTGTTGTCTGAACCCTCAGCCCAGTCCAGCATGTACTTCTTTGTAGCAAACGTCTTTCCGATGCCTGCCATTCCGATCGTCAGCACAGTTCTAATGGGTATATTTTTTCCAGGTACAGGCTTGAAGATGTCACAATATTTAATCGATGTTTCTTGTCCCATTGATTTGAACTTTGCGTCTTGAACTTGTCTGATCTCATGCTGATCATTGACCTCTCCCCTCTCTCCCTCGATGATGTAGAGATCTGTGTAGATCTCATTCAGAAGAGCGGAGGCTTTCTGCATATCGATCCCCTCGTGCACATGGGTGAACTGCTCCTTCAGCTGAGATTTGAGTGCCTGTTGACTTGCAATATCAGGCTTACCTGTAGGAAAATATATGTTTAAGTTATTGTGAACAGAAATTAGACAATAGTTGTGATTAAATGCTTCTAATCGTAGTGTAGTTGATAAAATCTTAACCATAGCATCAAGAATAAAGTTGTTGTATTTGGTTTGTTTAGGTACACTGGCCAACTAAAAATGAAGCAGGGCTTAAAACATTTAAGAATCAAGCTAAGAAGAATAAATAGCTGAATATGAGCTGAAGCTAAATATGAGCATCATGACACTGGGTGATTTGTTGGTTTGAGTCTGAACCACAGTTTGATTTCTCCCCCTTTCCTGCTGGTCTGTTTTCAAGGTTGTTTATTTAGGACAAATAATGATAAATTAGATTTCCTCCTCAAAGGTATAACATCTAACTGTTGTCGGGTGCTGTTTGTAAACGCAACGGTATTCATAGTTGGCCCCTCATCCTCGGCCCAACGAGCCGATAGGGAGAGAGAGAGCAGCAATGGTTGAGCAAGCTATAGAATGAATGAAGAGAGGAAGCAGCGTCAGTGAGAAAAAAGCAGTGAATCAGAGAAATAAAACATTAGTTTCTGATTCTTTCATGTCGGTTAAATTCTAAAGCACAAATTATACGCAAGTGAAAATTATTTGGGTGCATTGTGAGGGACTGTGAGTGACTGTGACTGACTGTGAGTTAGGTAAAATGCAAGGTTTGCTAAACTCAAATATTAGCAACTCTGTCTTCTCCTCTCACTTTCTTATTAGCAAAGAGCAGTATTCAGCTTCTCAAATGCTCACAAGTGGCAGTGGCAATAATAAAGTTAATTCCGTGAGAAACTTGGTCACAGAACAAAATTAAACATGTCTGTTGTGTGGTTAAGTGCTCTTTGCAAGCCAGTGTCTACTAGTCAAAGATTGTCTTAAAGTGATTTGTCTTCTCTCTAGCGGATCGGGTCGCATCAATTTGAGGAGTCTTTAAATATCATATCAGTAATTTAAGCTGATAAACTTTGCTGATAGCTTAATTGAACCAGGACCTTGAGTATTTGGATCAAGAAGCTCATGAAAAATAAGGTGTGTCAGATTTAGTAGTCTACATCTGTTATTTCACTGTGTAAGATACATATTTAATCAACAGTATAAGTATCGGACTCTGTATCAGCAGATACTCAGTATTAAAGGACTCGGATCAGTTTTCATTTCATAGCAGTTTTGAGCATATTTTCTACCTCATGGCCACTGTTTGATTTTGATTAACATACTTTAAACATTAATTGGTTTGATTGCACCCTTATTACTACAGCTTCCCTTGACAGACTTCATCTGCACCCATAGCTTACATCGTATTTCTGTCGTCCTGTCGACGCGTGCATCAGGCAGCTTCTGTCGTGAGGTTATCCAGAGCCGGGCAGAAGGAAGCAGGGTTCCTCTGATGAGGCTGGTCAGTAGCACATCCACTGAAGCTGGCTCTCCGACATCAGTCAAGGTGTTGTTGTTGTCAAAGTCAAGAGGAGCTTGATAAGCATCCAAACCATCCAAGACAAATGAAACGTTGAACTGTTCAAAGTTAGAGATCACATATGTCTTTGTTTCCTTGAAGAAATGATTAAGAAGTCCCATCAAACTGACCTTCTCTTTTATCAAATTAAGCTTAGAGAAGTTAAGTGGAAATATAACTTCATCAGCTCTGCCGAAGATCATTGCCATTGCTCCATCTTTCAACCAAGTCAAAAGGGACTTCT
>CAKAOH010036365.1:58872-77077 GCA_916701665.1 Sebastiscus tertius | reverse complement strand
CCCCCCCCCCCCCCCCCCCCCCCCCCGAGTCTTGACTGTGTGTGTGTCTTTGTGCATGATTAATGTGTTTACATGATGGGATGCAGTCGTTATTGTGGACATCTCTATGCTCACGTGTGTCTTTATAGCCCTGTGACATACAGTAGTTGCCTGTTTTACTTATGCTTTATGTGACTGGACTGGTATGTGTGTGTGTGTATGTGTGTTCTCGTCACCTTCTCTCAGGGTTACGTCTGCACCCTTGTGCTCCTCAATCAGCTCTAATGGATCCTCTGGCTCAGACTCAGCCGGGGCTCTGATTGTGATACTAAAGACACTCAAACACACACACACACACACACACACACACACACGCACACACGTAGGACAGGGCGGGGCTGGAGGCTGGATGTGCGTCGTGATGAGCTAAGAGGCACGACGACCCTCCCAACATTTTATTCCCGTCTTTGTCCTTTGTTTCTTCTCTCGTGCTTCACCATCACTCTCCTTTGATGCCGCAAAATGTAACGCTGTTGTAACAAATCCAGAATTAAATGATGTCAAATTAAACAAAATCTCCAACGTGTTGTGACCTGAAAATAAACACTTTTCTTAAATTCTCTCTCTAAGGCTATAAAAATGAAATGATATATGACATATAAACTTCATGTTCACATCTTTCCTTCTGTGTCACCCAGCCCCCACCCATCACCACCACCACTGGGGCCCTTATGTGTGCATGTGAATAGTTCACAAGGGTCCCATCCACCCTCCCTCCCTCCCTCAGCAGTGTCTTCATTCAGAGAGTGAACAGCTCCCCTGGGGCTAGCGTGTGCTTTTGTATATATGTATGTGTGTGTGTGTGTGTGGCCGCTGCATTATTCTCCCCTCTGACTTTCTATGGGATAAAAAAAAAAAAGACCGTCCATCCAGTGTTTCCCTTCCTGGCTGTCTTTAGAAAAGAGACGGGCTGGAGAAGAAGAACACGTTGTACAGCAGGGCGGCCCGCATATGAATAAAGACACACAAGTCAGGATATAGAGATTTAGAGATACTGTTCTGTATCAACCACACGGCTTGTGTTTAAGACATGAAGCATTTACTATTTCAATCACTTGTAAGTTTAATAATCTAAAATATACTAAGCTACAGTACAGTAATATTGGAAGATTGGGAAGCATATGGCATTAAACCACAATTTACTAGGGCTGTCAATCGATTCAAATATTGAATCATGATTCATCGCAAATTAATAGTACATTTTTTTATCTGTTCAAAATGTACCTTAAAGGGAGATTTGTCAAGTATTTAATACTCTTATCAACATGGGAGTGGGCAAATATGTTTGCTTTATGCAAACGTATGTATATATTTATTATTGGAATTCAATTAACAACACAAAACAATGACAATTATTGTCCAGAAACCCTCACAGGTACTGCATTTAGCATAAAAAATATGCTCAAATCATAACATGGCAAACTCAAGACCATCAGGCGATTAATCGCAAATTAATCATCTGTTCAAAATGTACCTTAAAGGGAGATTTCTCATGTATTTAATACTCTTATCAACTTGTATATATTTATTATTGGAAATCAATTAACAACACAAAACTATGACAGGTATTGCATTTAGCATAAAAATATGCTCAAATCATAACATGGCAAACTGCAGCCCATCAGACAACAACAGCTGTCAGTGTGTCAGTGTGCTGACTTGACTATGACTTGCCCCAAACTGCATGTGATTATCATAAAGTGGGCATGTCTGTAAAGGGGAGACTCGTGGGTACCCATAGAACCCATTTTCATTCACATACCTAGAGGTCAGAGGTCGAGAGACCCCTTTGAAAATGATCATGACAATCTGCTATGATTGGCGTTGCAAGAAAAATAAGGTGCACCTTTGCAAAGGTAATTCTCAAACTGTGGGTGATATATTCTAATGAGCCTCCATGTGACATAGGAAGGGGAGCCAAATCTGAATGGCTTGTTGAATCACATGTTTTCTGATCAATTTCACAGTTTGTGGGTTGGTTTGTACTTCAGATACGTAAAGGTATGTACACAAGCACTCAAAAAGTGAGTTTTTCATGATATGTCCCCTTTAAAATAAAGAAAAACTCTTGCATTTGTCTTTTTGCATTAAGAAGTTTGCACATTGAAACTGTTTTATGAAAACTGACTAAATCCATTATAAAGTACTGTATCAGAAACGAATTGTGCATCTTTGGAGAAATGTAAAAAATATATCTACATATTCAACCAAAACACATGAAAAGAAAAAACCCAGAATTGAACGTTGTGATACACTGACACAACTGTTGCCTTTGCACTTATATTTCACATGCAAGAGCTCTTTTTTTGTTTCCTTTTCTCAATCTCTGCACCGCTGACTCTCCATACACTCAGGACCAATGGAACAATTCGATTCTCATCGATCCATTGGAGCTGACGGCTCCCCGCCACTTGTAAAATCTAGTCTGGGAGGATCTGAGTAACTGTTTGACTCACAGCTCTAATTCCACATCAGTGCAGCTGATTCATGGCTCTGACTCATTAGGAATCGGTGAGGTTTGCTGATCGTAGAGCAGTCGCCTCATTCTGGTGGTGAGGCCCAGACGGTTCTACCTGCAGCCGGCCCGAGTGGAACAAAGCTGCTTCTATAATTAGGTTCTCGTGGCTGATTCGATTAGAGCAGCCGCTACATTCGTTTTGCTAAAGATGCTCCTCAGCTGCTCGGAGGGACTAATGGAGGAGATGGAGAGATATATGGGAAACAATTAGACATGACATTATGTTTGTGTATGTGTCTGTACGTGTGTATAAAACAGCAGCAAGTCAACATTTACATTGATATACACCACACACATGCTCTCTCTCGTATATCCTTCTCAAATCTACATCACTTCTTTTTCTTCTCCATCCCTCGCCTCCATCCCTCCCTTCTCCTCCGATGTTTCAATTGGCAGCCTTTCAATTAGATTACAGGGGACATTACTTAAAGAGGGACATAAATAGTGGCCCGCCGACGTGATGGTGCCTCAGCCACAGATGAGATATGAGCTGCCTTGTGTCGTGCTATCTGGAGAAGGAACACAGAAACCATGTCTGATGCTCTACATCATGTTCACATCGCACATTTTTCTGTGCTTACAATAAGAAATGTTAAAGCATTCCTTCCACTCGAAAGTGTGTTTTCATATTATTACTTCACTTGGATGTTTGACCTTCATCGTGCAGAATGACGGCAGGTTGGATCTGCTGTTTCTTCGTGCTCACATGAAATCTGAGTTTAAGACGACATGTACATACAAGTATGATTTTGTGACTTCACAACTAGTGTGGAAGCCAATCACGGTCCAGTATGCAATTTAAAGTGTGACGCGGAAACTTGACGCCTCCAGTGCACACACACTGAAAATGGAGAGTGAAGTAAGATAAATCTTGTTGTCCAGAAGTTAAACTTTTGAAATGAAAAATATATTTTTGTGAAAAGAAAAAAGAAAACGATAAAAAAACCCCCACTATATTCAAAACAGATTATTTCTATATATTTTAGCATATCTAAAGGGGACCTTTAAGTTTTCTTAGCAAACAATAAGAGATATGAACACTGCTTTCCAGCCAGCATTTCTCTGTTTGAGCAGCAGAGGTCGAGAGATCTTGATTTTTATTTGCTGGAATGAGTCAAGCTCCAAAAAAATGTGGGATCCTAAAATTCTCTTACTGCAATTCAGTAGCTTCTTTCATTAGACGGTCCCGGCAGGTAAATGCCCATCTTTCAAACTCCACACCCCCAGTTTGTAAATGCCATTTCAATTTAAATATTGTGGTGCTGCAGAGATGTGCTGGCCTACACATCATATTCTACAGACTGAAGAAAACATCTTTGTTTTGCTACAGATCACCCCAAAATTCACACCATAATCATTTTAATATGTTTTTCAATGAAAATGAGAATAATGATGTAAAAATCTAATATCGCAAATCATTTCGCAATTACAATATCAGTCAAAATAATCGCAATAAGATATTTTTTTCAAAATCGTTTCAGCTATACAACTGTTCTTATGATGAGTAAACTGATCTTCATGTCTAAAATTGGTGGAGTGCCCCTTTAAACTAAACATGCAACTGTTGACAATATGTCTTGTTGTACTGTATAGTCCTTAAATTAATCTAAATGCAAAAATTTTGTTAAAACAGGAAGCTGCTGACTTTTTGTTCATGTTTGAGGCGTCGCATTGTGCTGCTGTGGATTTACATATTGATGCTATTGCGTCCACCTCATTTATGTAAGGAGGCCAATTATATTCATTAATGAAATGAGATCAAATTTACCAAATGAGATCACTGCTTAGGCTGTTTAGTGCAAATATGGGTCTGATTCCAAACATTTAAAAGTTAAACAAAAAACATTCCACATCTGAAATAACATTTCCAGCCATCGGTGTGAGACCTGGACATTCTCCTTGCTTTGAGTCCTCTCTAAAGTTATGTCTGACTCCAGCACGTTAGATGTCTATCTGCATGCATCGTCTGCTCGAGGTAATCTCATCTCCTCCTCATGTCCACGTCGAGGGAAAAGTGCTCTAGTGGGACCTTGATTCCCAGAATTCCCTTTTATCTATTAAGGATGGTCTGGGGAAAATGAGCCAGACAGCTGTAGCAGATAAAGTAGTGAATTTCACATTTATAAAACATGTCGGTCCATCGACAAGAGCCTAAAGTCTGCTGGTCCTCCTCTGATTAGAGACTTCAAGAATCTTCCTCCAAACCAAAGTAAGAATTCAACTGTATGAGACGTTAGGATGGGTAGTCTTCAGTTTGTGTGACTAGTCAATAAAGCAAAAAGCAAAACATCATTCAGAGCACTAATGAGCACAAATAAAGTCAAGCTTTCATAGAAAAGAACAGAAGAAAACAAATGTGTCAATTATTACAAATGCAGGACAACAATCTGCACTGGTACAATATCAATGACTCCTGGAAAGACATCGTAGGACGTTCTAAATATATCCACTAGTTTTGAATGAATGAATCTGTTTTGGTTCACATCCAAACGCTCTCTAAAAGAAAGCAGAAACCATCCCCCACCGTTCTCACCCGCGAAGCCTGAAATAAATGGATTGACTTTAGGACAAGCGACAGTTTTCCTTTATAATTGTTAATTATCATGAGTGCTCTCTGAGGTACTTTCTGTGAATGGAGATGGGACCCTCTCTCTCTCCTCCACCCTCTGTTCGTTTTACGGGATTGGTCTTAGTTCTCAAGGACGTCGAAAAGGACACCAGCGATGGAGGGGGGAGGTGCAGGGGATGGGTGGGGCACCTGCGTCATTCCTGCGCATCACTGTTGGTGGGTTTTATGGCGACGGGCGCCAGTAAGCGACGCCCCCTCTAACCCCCATCCAAGTCCATCTTCCCTGCCTGGCCACCAACAGCCCCACCCACCCCCGGGTGGCTCCTCCCAGAGTCCCGGACCAGAGAGAGTACAGCACTTAAGGTAATGTAAATAACCGGAGAGCGAGGGCTATTTTAAGATGCTGTCTTTCACTGTGGCCGTGGAGGGGGACAAAGATGCAAGCCAAGCGATTGTAATTTCAGTCACGTTTTCGGACATGTTCTCTTTCTCCGTCTACCATCCAGCTAGCTGAAGCGCTGAAGGGCTGAAGGGCCGTGCACATAAGAAAGAGTTGGTTGCAATAATAATAATAACAATAACAATAATATAATAATAATAATAATAATAATAATAATTAATTATTATTATTATTATTATTATTATTATTATAATTATTATAATATACACTATGTATATACATATATACTGTACATACATATATAATAATATATAATGCATTTTATATATATTTACAGTATATGTATACACATATATGTGTATATATATATATATATATAGTCTATACACATATTTATATATATATACACACATATATATACATATATATGTATATACAGTGTATAAGTATAATTATACGTATACTCATATATACATATACATACATACTGTATATAATAATATATAATAAATTATATATATATATATATATAAAATCACATTCCACCTCGACCCTGCAGGATCACAATGCTCCTCATGTTTCAGCATCATCACCAATAAAAAAAATAGCTAAAAAAATACCCAATACGCATACTAAAATCTCATTTAGTAAAAATTTAGAAAATGAAAAAGTAAATGAAGTTAAACTACATTTGCATTATTCTCAAAGTGTATTTTTAACAAGTCAGCAAACAAAAAACAATGTTGTCTTGATCCAAAAGTAGAATTTTTATATTAATTTGAAATAATTTATCCTTTTTTTATTGTTTCATCTTTTATGACATCAAAAATAAATAAACATTTAGACAGCATCCTTTCTATCTTATATGAATAATTTAAACCAACATGATTTGATATCTATGTATATATATATATTTCTCCATATTTATACAAACATACACATCACGGAGAAAATATTCTGCTGTTAACAACAAATAAAAGAAAAACAGATTTGTGAAGCAGAACCTGCCGACACATCGTTCCGCAACAGTTACTGTTTGACTTTGCAAAATCACAAACAATAACATACACAAACAGCCGTAGAAGTACACTACTTGATATAATTAGATCATTTTGTAGAGGTTACATTCATATTCAAGTCTTTGTTCGCTGCAGTCTGACCAGAGTCCAGTCAGAATAAAACTGTTTTTATGAGCTTCTTTAAGGCAGTTGAATACATGAGAATTTTAAACACTAATTTACACCGATTCTTATGATTAAAACTGTTTCTACACCGGACATTAAAGAGAATATTAGCTAATGCTTTACTACTGCTTGTATATTTCTACTCAGCGTGATACATGGATTGTTTCTTTCTTGATTCACAGTCGTGATGTTTTTATCGTAATAATGAAGAGACATGATTGCCTCTCGGAACTGTATCAAACTAAATTTGTTGTACGTGTTAATATGTTGGATGTATTTCACTTACTGACATTACAGTCTATTTAATGTGTTAATTAATTCAGAAATCAAAACCCAATTATTTCAGTGCTATAAATGTTAAGTACACATAAAATAAATTTATTGGCCTGATAATAAAGCTATAAAATATCCTGTTTTCCATCATTTCCTTTTGTTGATCTATCTATAATCAGATTTTTATAATATAACTGCTGTACAGGTGTTGAAGTGTGTGTATGTGTTATTGCTTTTATATAATTGGTACATACAGTAACCCCTCCTACCAAACCATAGACTGTATATAAAGATGGACAACATGACAGCTCCCCAAAAGTGAAGCCAAAACATCTCGATCGCCCCCTGGTGGCTGGCTGCAGTATAGGTCATAAAGCCCGCCCCCTACATGTTAGCGGATGGAACAAACTAAAAAGTATACGTCAAATAAATTTTCCCCAAAGATGGTTTCTGTCATTTTAGGTAGATCTTATCAGGCTGAAGTATGTTCAAGTGTTCATTTGTCCAATTAATTAATTAATTAATTATTTGATGCTATAAAACGGGGGTTGAAATGGCATGATTGACAACTGTGATTGACAGCTGCTCTGAGTGAAGTAGTCGCAGCTGGAGGCTTGGTAATTATACGAGAGAGGACATGTAACTTTAACTTTCCATAACCATCACGAGTCTGTGTCAATTTGATCATAATTGCAGTTATCAAGATTGGCTAAATGAGACTACTAAACGTCATCACGTTGTGTATTCTCGCGTTCATGCGACCGTGGTGGAGTTCGTTTATAGCCTAACGTTAGCTTTTTACTTTTGCTGACTTCATTTACACTTCAAAAATCATAAAAGTGGCGTTCATTAGTGAAGATTATCTTATGGAACAAAATGTGTAAGCGTCATAAACGTTTGTTTACCACAGAGCTTATTTTCTGCAATAATCCAAAAACCAATGTAAAAATCCCGTTGTGTTTTTGTCGAGGGAACCCACGGCGATTCTAACCTTCGGGTTGGCCTACAAAAATACGTCATCCCTGCAGCACTCCGTTATGGTTAGTTTTTGTGTCTACCGTGGTGCTAACGTAGCAGCTAGGTGGCTCACGCTAACAAGCTGCGGCTGTGCTCGGCTCGTGATTGGCTTGGGCAGGTCTGTGGGTTGGACCTCGATACCGCGGCTCCAGCCCCCAATCACTACTGCGCTACTCTGGCTCCAAATGATGTCAGAATCTCAAGATTGCCGCTCCCGCATCTGGGATATTTTGGCTTCACTTTTTTACAGTGGGAGGAAGTGGAGATGCGTCGTCCATGTATTATATGTAGTCCAAACTATAGTTGTACTATCAGTCGCTTCTTTTGAAGTACCTGCTATCTCTTTCATTCCTTGATATTTTTCTGATGCAGCATCTTTTATCTCCACTCGTCTGCAGTTTGATCTGGACAGTTTTCTTTAAGTATATCTCCAAAGCAGTTCAAGAAAGGATGAATATACAGTACACCCGACCATGTATAAGTACTATATGAGTGAATGTTTGATGTACTTCACAGAAAGAGAACTTCATGTCCGGACAATCAGCAAGCTGCTACACTATATATCCTGACATGTGGCTGTTATCCAATCACCACATGCTGGTTGTGGTACTTCTGTAGTCCCAACGGAGGATGTTTGCTTGTTGTCTCGTACTTCTTTTTGGAGGATCTGACAGAGGAACCAGTTCTCTGGCAGTTCACTCACATGTTTATTTTTTTCTTAACACATCCTGAGTTTGTCATTCTTCATCATGGTGGGAGGAATCAGGGCTGGACTCCTCCTCCTCCTCCTCCACTGTTTCTGCCGGCAGTGTGTCACGGCGCGTGAAGGCGGCCGCCAAGGTCACGCTCAAGCGCGGCTTGACGGGCGCCATCTCCGACAGCCCGATGTTGTTGCCACGAGACACAAGCGTCGTCTTATCCATAATCTCGCCACTGTCCTTGGACACCACTGCGTCGAGAAAGTCGTATTTGTGTGAAATCTTGCCGCTCTCAAACAGGTACTTCGCCAGGTAGGAGACAGCGACGTTACCCAGAAAGGAGGCGAGCATGGAGACGGTCTTGAAGGGGAACTTCTGGACAACGACTTCCTCCATTTCTCCAGTCGTGTGGTGTATCCTCTCCTCAGTGGTCCATCCAGGGTAATAAATGAACGGAGGCAGTCGCAGGTAAGGTTCACCTCCGCCTATACGCAGCACCATGCCGAACAGGTAGGCCGCCACAGAGCCGTAGGTGTTGGTGCCTTTGACAAAGAGCACACTGAGCAGCTGGGGGAAGATGATGACGTAAACCAGGTCTGAGCTCAGGTACCAGAGGCCGTAAACCGTCCCGGTCACCAGTGCCATCACCGTGGCAAGGCCGCCGAATACAAATATAGTAATACGCATCACCCACACAATCTCGCGGTCAGACGCCTGAGGAAACAGAGACGAGTGAAAAAAAGGATTGTGACATGTGCACAAAAACACAGATGTTGTATAAACTTTGTGTCAGATGCCACTCATGAACTCACCGACTGTCTAAAAGCGAGCTGGTAGATGTTCCTCGCAAACATGGAGCTCGCTGAAAGGATGGAGGAGTCTGCAGACGACATGACAGCTGCAGAGACTGCACCCAGGCCGAAGAAAGAGACGAATGGCGGGCAAAGGTGTTGGAGCACGATGGGAAGAATCATGTCCGCTTGGTCCCTCTCTTTAGGAGGAATGGCACCATAAGATGTCTGGTTCCAGTCTGAGCAAGGGAAAGACTTAATGACACATCCAATATGTCCAGTATGCATGTACTATAACCTAAATAAATAACCATGTGACCTTCAGAGAAACACAACTTTTCCAAATTCCTCAGAAATAAGGTCATTTGCGATTAAACATTCATAATGCTGAAATATAATGAAGATGTAAGCCATAGCTTACTCAATATACAGTATGAAACTTGTGCACTACTAGGGGTGGAGGAAAAAATTGATACAGAAAAGTATCACAATATTTTGCATGGCAATATTGTATTGATACACAGATGTCAAGTATCGATCTTTTATTATATAAACTATTAAACTGACGGCCGCTACTCTGTCTTTCAGAGGTTGTAGCAGGCTCAGGCTTAAGGCTGATATGCTGATATCATATGAAACTACAAAACCTAAGGAATTGATTGGCTAAATAACGCTCCAAAGTTTTGATTAAATTTTGGCAAGGATGGCCATTTTCAAAGGGGTCCCTTGACCTCTGACCTCAACATATGTGAATGAAAACTCTGAGATGAACAGAGTGAAAACTGTGTCTTATTAGATAAAACAGATGTTGACAAACTGCATAATTTGCAGTTGAAAAAAGGTAATAAATAGCAACATATGACAATATATCTTATCGCAATAATCGCAAAATGTTTAAAATCGCAATAAGATTGTATCATGATAATATTGTATGGTGGGGCCTGTGGTGATTCTCACCCCTACGCATTACAATTTCAAAACATGCATGATCATTAGAAAATTAAATATAATAGCACTGTAACATTTCTTTTTCATTTAGTCTCTTTGTTTTTATAATTTTAGGTTCATTAAAACAGTTTTGCAAAAATCTAACACTCACATAAGAAGAAAGAAGATGAAAATACTTTTCGTGTACAAAAGGCAGACATGTTTTTTTAGTTCACATGTGCAAAAACTGCTATTAAAAGAGCACATTAAAACAACCTATCACATCCAGATAGATCACATATTAATAATACATAACACATTATAGAACACGTTCACATAAAAACACAATACACCAATGGAACGTTAAAATGAATAACAGTTTACTGATAATGAGAATAACCGAGGTGGAACTTCAAGCCTAACACATAAAATATTACTGTCTGCTAAGATCAAATGAAAATCTTTTAATTTTGCAACTCATGTTTATTATTTTCATGTTGAAACAAGACAAAACAAAGTTGTGTATTCAGATGTTCACCGAGGAATCTGACGCCTAAAAATCTGGAGATCAACCCTCTAATTTGGTCCCTTGCCTCCCTCTAATGTAATATTTACACAGCCAGCGTGGTTATTAAATGGATTGCTGCTTCATTATGGATGAGGTGAACCAGCTGCTATTTACCAGGCTCTCTCAGATCTAAGGGCAACATGGACCCATCCAGAGACTTCCCCCCAAAACAAACACAGCCTGTGCATTTTATTTGCAAGCTCATGTGTGTCTCTCTAACTAACCTGTGGAGGCCCCGATGGCCCCGATGAGAACGGAGGGCACGGCCATGACGAGGCACCCGAAAGCGGCCAGGAAGGAGAGGACCTGGGCGTAGGTGGCCGAGGAGGCGGACAGGACTCTCTGGAAATACACCTGCCACGGGATTCCTCCAAGCATCTGCAGCACATTTAGAAACCAGTGAATAACATTTGCAAAACTCAAGCCCAACATAGTTATGACAGTATTATTAACTGTATATAGCCCAAAATTGCAAATTTGCCCGAAAAAGCTTTACAATCTGCACACCATACGACATCCTATGTCCTTAAAATCTCAATTTGGATAAGGAAAAACTCACAAAAAACACATTTAACAGGAAAAAATGTTTGGCAGAAAAATGTAATGCAGTAATGTCAGAGTGCATTAAACTCTTTGCCATAAGGTTCAACTAGATGATCTGATAAAGAGTTAGTATTTTCACTTCATAAATGACTTGACTGACTGGTCAAAGTTATCACTGAAGAGCAATCAACAAATAGTCCCAGCACCATGATATTAGTTCATAAATACAATCCAGTATTGGTCTCAGTGGACTAATGAAGTGAGGGATGAAGAAGTCGCGGTGACTGTACCAGGAGGCAGAAGTTGTCGATCCAGACCCAGGTGTCACTCCTGTTGATGCTGCCTCTCCAGGGCGACTGGTACACCTGCTTCACCGCAGTAATGGTGATGTCTGACACCGCAGGGTTGGTCAAAGCAAACGGGACACTGATCCACTGCAGATGTCCAGAAACAAGCACAACCGTTACAAACAACTAGCTCTTTATTTATCCCACCTTAATTTTCTTTTCATTATTTCTAGACAATATGTCACAAATAAATCTTTGCAGTGTCATCTCATGTCACTTGTGCCTTTGGAGCAGCATTTGTGACTATTTTTGTGACAAATTCTTTGAGTGATTTGGCATATTTGAAGTCAAGGTCAAACTACATTCGGTGCGACAAATACAGTAAATCTACTCAAGAGTAGGTGTGTAAGAAAATATTTTAAATATTGAGTATCGCGACATTATGTATCGATGATATGATGCTGTATTGATTCTCAAAAAACACTATTGATTTTTAATGAATAGTTATGGCTACCAGGCCAAGAAAGATGCAGAAGAGCTGCACGACGTCGGTGTAGGCCACAGAGTAAAGTCCTCCAACCAGGGTGTAAAAGATGGCGATGAGCGCTGAGATAACCACTGACATCCTGATGTTGATGTCCACGATGACGCTCAGAGTGGCACCTGAGGTCACGAGCAAACAGATGTTATTATGGCCACTGCAACATCATCTAGAGACAAAAACTGACTTTGATCTTATTGTAGAGAGGCACATGAACTCACCAAGGGCGGATAAGATGGCAGCGGACCAGAAGATCTCACCCATGAGTGCAGGTATGAAGAGGAGGCCACCCATGCGTTTCCCATACAGCTGCTGGAATGGGTCCAACATGGTGACGTAACCTCGAGAGCGCATGGGCTTAGCGAAGAAAAGACCACCTGGGACAAAGAGGGGACATATTGGCCATCCAGAGCCCCTATACATCTAGACTAAACTGCTTTTTGCAGTATTCAAGTACATTTCTATACATTCATTGTTTAATTTTGCACTGTTTCTTAAAATTGATTTGTTAAAATTGACTAAACCATGAAACATATACCATAAAAGAGGCTGATACTTGAACAAACAGGTCAGTATGAACAAAGGACGACTGCTGACGGTTTGATGAGTACCCAAACCAACCATTTCAATCAGCTATGTGATCAATAAGTCAGTATATGAATGTGAGGGGTGCCGTTTAATGGAAATTGGAAGAAACAAGGACACACAACATCCCTGGTTATGCTCCTGGTCACAAGTAATGTCAAACCTGTATTTTACATTGTTTTAAATCCACTCACCCACAACAAGACTGAGGGCATATCCAAAGGGAGCTTGAGCCCAAGCCAAGCCATAATCAGGCAGATACACATACTCAGCTGTGCCATTTATATATCCTCCACCAACCCAGGTTGCTGGAAATCACACAAAAAACATGTCATGAGAAAAAAAAAAATCAGATTACAGAATTACATCTATCTGGCATTTGTGTTAATGTAACCCAACACAGTATAGAGATCACTGGCTCTGCTGCGGCTCAACCGGGGGAGGGGCAAAAGGCTGATAGTCACTTTTTACAGTTTCATACATTATCTATTTGCAGTGTTGGTTGCAGTGTAGAGAGATAGTTCATAGTGTGCTCACGTGGTGGGTTTAAAGAGGTGTTATAATAGAATCTCCCTGCAGACAGTACCCTGCCTTAGTATTTGGCTTTTTTTTAAATTCTTTTTGGGTTCTAATTTAAAAGGGAGGACAGTTTGAGTTTTTATGGAAAAACTGTTTTAACTATTATTGTTGAATAAATATTGTTAATTTATGATTGCCCTCTCCTTTTTTAGGTTATCCATTTCCAATATTTTTTTCCCTTTCATTGAATAAATTTTGTAATATTGAAATGAATGCACGTCTCCCACTGAATCTGTGAATTTATTGGTGTCAACACTAAGTAATTGAGGCCTATGGCCTGTGGGTCTCTGCAGTAGCATTGCATTGGCCATTCTCTATACTGTGTTGGGTTACATTAATATAAAATGTACACTGTAAACAATTGCTGTTAATTTACAGCAGTATTTCAATAGTATTAACCTGTTATTGCTAAAAACAGAGCTTTACTGTTAACATAAAAGAAAACCTGTTAAATTACTCTCATAGGCCGTTTTTTAACTGAACTATAATGCATTCTTAAAAAACAACACTTTACTGCTGATCAACTGTCTAAAGGATCATCAGTAACAGTTTTGTGCAGTATTTCTTTAATTCTGGGACCTGATCTGCACATGTGAAGCTTGTACATTGTACATTGTACATGATTGTAAAATCAGTGAATTAGCTCTGTTCTTCACTCACATGTTGTTCTGGTTTGCATTCTGTGCTTGTAGCCAGCTAGAGACATACATTTTGGGAAAAGTGTCAACAAGTCTATTATAGCCTTTTTTCCTAACAAGTGCCTTTAATTGTATTTAGTGTGACTATTCCTATGTCTGTAACCTGCTGAGTCTATTCATCTAGGCAAAAAACAATGTTTATTAAAATGTATGTAAAAAATACAACTTAAATTGTGCATTATCAGTAAGATAATGTAAAAGAAAGGTGAAAAACAGCTATATAATACTGTGAAATTAATAAAAAAAACACAGTATTTTTCATTAACAGTACAAAGCTGTACATTTCAACGACAGTATAATAATGTTAATTTCACAGTTACATAAAGGAAACCCTGCTGCCAGTTCTTTATTGTTATTTTACTGGGAAATTCTTAACAGAAAAAGGTGGGGCTGTGCCATATCCAATCAATTTATGATTGATTTTGATGCAAAAAAGTGAAAGTATCAAAAACATATTACTACTTTTCAGTTAAATAATCAACAATTATTTTATTCCAACAGGAGCAGTAAAGAATGCTTAGAAAAACACAATAGTATAACATGTACTCAGTGGTGGAAAGTAACTAAGTACATTTACTCAAGTACTGTACTTAAGTACAATTTCGAGGTACTTGTACTTTACTTAAGTATTTCCATGTTCTGATACTTTCTACTTCTACTCCACTAAATCTCAGAGAGAAATATTGTAGTTTTTACTCCACTACATTGATTTAATAACTTTAGTTACTTTACAGATTCAGATTATTGTAAATGATGTATTATTATAGATTAAACTACCCAGCAGTATATAAAGTAATTTAATGTAATTGACATTAATATAAAATCTAGAGAAGTGAATGGAATTATCTAATTTCAACATCTGATTCTTCACATGTTAAAAGAAAGAAAAGATTAAACTTGTCAAAACAGACCTTATTAAAACGTTCATAGCTACTAAACCCCCCCCAGTGTTATTATAGAGTAATAATAAATCCAAACTTCACCTGTCATGGTAAATCCTCCCACAAATAATCCAATGTCTCTGCCTCCCACCATGATGGTCTCGCTGCGGTCGGTGCCCTCCGCCTCTCCGGAGTGTTTGTTCTTCCATGCAGCCCAGATGCCCACGAACAGGATGAGCAGGTAGAAGATCGCGATAGCCACGAGTCCCTCGACATGGATGGTCATGTTCGCACCGGTCTACCGCTAGGAACAGGAGGACATGGACACCTGATGGCGCACGGAGGAGAGAGGAGCACATATTAAGTACAATATATGTATATATATATATATATATATATACAATCATTTGGCTTTTATTTCTGAAACATGTTGACCTTTTTGGTTTGTTTGAAATCCACAGAATTTTTCTTTTTTTTTTAGCAGGTTTTTATTTGGATTAAACTGACTAAACACATGTTCACTTGTTGAAATAGAAAACTAGAATTATAATATAAGATAAGATAAGATAAGATTAACCTTTATTAATCCCCGGAGGAAAAATTCAGGTGTCAAAGCAGCAACATCAGCAAACAGAGTGAAACACAGGAGAGGTAAAGGTATACAAAAATTACAAAAACAATAATAGAGATATAAAAGATACAGAGTGAATGGGTGAACATAGTGTGTACAGTATGTACAATAAATAAATGTAGTATGTGCAATAAATATATGTAATATGTACATATGTGCAGTCTATAAAGTGGTATATAGGATGTATAGTGTAATGTAAGTGTAGATAATATAGTAATAGTAATATAGTCCAAAAGAGAGATTTTTTCATGCGCGTTTTTTCCAAAAATATGACTTTCAAAGGTCATTTGTGGCGATCGTTTATAATCTACATTATCATAATAAGTAAAAGTAAAGTATATCTATTCTTTCAGGCAAAGACTATAGTTCAATTCACACAAATAGAAATCATCATGAATAAAAAAAATAATAATCAAACGAATCTGTGAAAATTGTTTTTTTTTAAAATGAATCACAGTTTATTTTGTTTCTCGTGACTGTGGATTTGGATCAAACCTTTTCTCTCTTTTTTTCTATCCGGATACATACATGCGCGTAAAATCCAAATTACGCACGAGATTCACTATGAAATTATAACCACACCGACATCTAGACAGTCTTATCCAAATTATACTGTAGATAATGAACATGTCATCCAAAGATCTCCACTTTGTTCAAGCTCAAATCATTAAGAAATCATCCTCTATAAAATTACACTTCATAAATTGACTTAAACAGTTTAGGAAAGCTTGAAAAACGCATGCAGGACTTACCTCAAGTCTTCCTATAGAGTCATGTGCTGATGGGCCACCGGAGGGACAGTTAAATGAAAGGTTGGTGGAGGTCTCCCGGATGACTTACTGAGGCTTATAAGGAGGCAGGTGACGTCAGAGGACTGATGCTGACGTCAGAGGAACCAAAATGTCCCTCTTAATGAGCATCTTGTACGGAACCACGTCACAGTGTGCAGCATACTCTGACTGGAGGAGAGATTCCTTTACTCAATAAAGGGGATGGCCTTTTTTTAAACTACTGAATGGCATGACGTAAATTTCAATATATTGCATTTTTACGCATTAAAAAATTCAATAACTTGTGGACGAGTTTTTATACGTAACATGGCTTGTGCTGAAATATTGAGTATCGCGATATTAGGTATCGATGATATGATAGTGTATTGATTCTCAAAAACCACTATTGATTTTTAATGAATAGTTTACATGCAAAGATGAACTCATTCAATACTTTATTTCATTTGCAAAGAGATGTGCCCTCTAAGTCTACGTGGCTTCTCAAAAAAGTAAACTCTTTTTCTCAGATTTTATGCATATGGTGATGTGTTCTTTATACTATGACAGTTTTCTTGAATTTTTATTTAAAAAATTGCAATATATCACAATATATTGAATTGTAGCCCCCTGTATCGTGATACGTATTGTATCGCCAGATTCTTTCCAATACACAGCCGTACTCCAGAGGGGGTATCTAAATACACTAGTTGCCATCATGTACTTTTCACTTCTGCTCAACATGAACCTACCAGGCCAAGAAAGATGCAGAAGAGCTGTACGACGTCGGTGTAGGCCACAGAGTAAAGTCCTCCAACCAGGGTGTAAAACGTCCCTCTTAATGAGCACCTTGTACAGATCCACGTCACAGTGTGCAGCATACTCTGACTGGAGGAGGCTGGGAGAGATTCCTTTACTCAATAACGAGGATGGCTTTTTTTTATTTTTTTAAAAAAAACACTGAATGGCATGACATGAATTTTAATATTGCATTTTTACGCATTAAATAATCAATAACTTGTGGGTGAGTCTTATGCGTAATGTGGCTCCTTCAGATTCTGTGCGTAAAAGGCGCCTAATTGCACAGAGATACTTCATGTGGCCTTTTATCTGCTGTCACTCTCTACCGGCAGGCACTTTACCTTATAACAGCAATTAACCTTGCTCCACAGGAACAGAGAGGAAGATGACAAACCGCCCTGATGCCCTCTTTGCTTTGCACAGGAGAAAAACTGTGGAGCAATACATTTATTTAAACATAAATGTAACACTCATCAAGTGCGTTTTGAGAGCAATTCCACCTCACTCAGGGTTGTTAATCTCCAATACCTTTTTAAGCAGAAAGTCCACTTTTTGGGCCTATAACGTGGAGGATTTTGGTCTAAGTTGTTCCCCACCTTTGAGCAATTAGAAACCATTTAAGTGTGCTGTGCCTGCCACTTTCCCTTCAGGATGTATCAGTGGACTGTGTCTACTTAATGGCTGTCTCTGCCTGAAGTCCTTTAATGTGGGCTAGTCTTGTCAAAACTGACAGACATCCAATTAGGATGGATCCTGAGGAGCAGGAGCAGAGATTTAATGATACAGTGAGTCGGACTTTACAAACTCTCTCTGGCACACACACACACACACACACACACACACACACACACAGTATGACGACAGACACGTGATAACTGAGGTGTTTGCTCATAAAGAAAAAGGGTGCC